>JAWZYV010011890.1:0-296113 GCA_038373885.1 Cheiracanthium punctorium
TTTTTTTTTTTTTTTTTTTTTTAATAATCAAAAACCTAACAAAACGTGAATTTTTGCCGTACTCTTAATTATGAAAGTTTTTTATTCAACGGATATGTTTGTATAAAAACCAACTATAGAGTTGCTCTGCCGGAAAGAGAAAAGACTAGCAAACGAAACAAAAACGGAACCACTTTCAAATAAACTGATGCAGTTCTTTTAAAACAGCCACTGCATCCTATCCACGACCGAATCATTTTAAAATGAGCTGCATCAGTGTCCGATTCGTTTTAAGCGGACAGCTCTCGTTACGATCAGTCCCGGATCACAATCGCAGACCGGTTTTCCATTCCTACCGAACGGAGAGGCTTGCCAAGTAATGGGAGAAATCACTCCTGCCGCAGCGCCATTAGTAGGAAGTCGCCAAGCGGTAGCTAATCGGAAAGCCAGCCAAACTGGTATTGTTTTTTCACCTTATGATTTCTTCAATCATAAGGTGATTTTCTGTCATCCTACCTCATAAATAAAATTGTAAACAGTCCAACAGTGTTAGAAATTTTCTCCCACATTTAAAGAAAATTAATACAATTTTACTAATTAGTAGTACTATTATTTACTGATTAATAAAACCACGAATTTTTGAATTAAGCATGTTTCTTTGACATTATTAATCAGTAAAGCCAATGCAATCCATCTCTAATTTAGTTAGATTTATCTACATATTGCTTTTTTCTAAAAAAATGTTTGAATTGTTTTGTTTACATGCTCAATTATCAGTTTATAAAATCAGATTTTATTTTCTTAATGGACAGCAATTTAAAATTCCATGCATTACCCGACTAAATATGGGCACTGGGGTAGACATTGCTAATGAAGGTCACTTTCATATTAATACAAGCATATGCATTAACATGTATATAGTTTTTGTGCATACTGATCATATGTGTAATCCCAGGCTGGGCAAGGTCAACTCAGCTTTTCATCCATTGAGTGGGTCAATAAAATGAGGACTTAGGCTTGCTTGGGGTCAAACACTGTGGGCTTCGCGTCAGGCTGACCACCGGGCCTAGGTATATGGCATCTGTACCACAGAGTCCATGGTCACGAAGGCGCCGTTGAGCAGCGCAGGTCTTGTCCCTGCAGAGGGGCTGTTGTGCCAATGTTTGACTTTGACTTTATCATATATGTCTGCATATGTATCCTGCATATTCATTTTTACCATAGACAATAGTGATTTGGGTCCCAGGGTTCCTAACCCCCCCCCCCCCCCACTTAGTTACGCCACTGCTTGGGTGACATGTCGTGTGACATAGTATTAAATGTGTGGCTTCTTTTGAATTCTGCATGCAGTGTGTTGCTATTATTTTGCACTGTGAATTTATAAATTGTATCCCCTTCTCTGTCTGAAATTATCAGATTAGTTAGCATAAGCTGTATGTCATGCAGATACAAGGTTTATTTATTCACCATTTATTTCATATCCCCCCTGCCCTCCGAAAACTTTTCCTGGTTGCGCTCTTGAAGTGACAATTTGTTTACATTTTTAGTTTCCTATAATATTGTAGTCTGTTTTTCTTTTTAGGAATATGATCGATACAGTTCATATTTTTTTATGCCTAATGAGTGCTCGTACAATTTTGCTGTACATCTGAAGCAGCAGCATTGTATTTGTACTTTTTTCGGCTTGTAAAATAGGATGAAGTTATATGCCCAGTTTTATAAGCTGCAAGAGTAACAGAAATCTCTGCAGGTAAGTGCTGAAGATAGGCGGCAATGTGAACCCTTTGTGTGAGTATCATGATTAATTAAAACAAATTTACTAATGTATTTTATGTATTTGTAATTAAAAAAATGAAAACATTCCAACAAGTTTCAATTTCTTAAATGTCTCTTAGAGAAATGCTAAAAACAATGATCACTATTGTCCGATTGCAATGACACACAAGTATAGTCAACAATCAGTGTTCATCCTCAGGGCCTGATTAACACTTTCTGATACTACAGGCCTGCTGTTATTTTACCCCCCCCCCCCCCCCCCACACACACACACCTATTCCTATCACATTCCACAAGTATAAATAATAAATATTGTAGTTTTGAGGCACAGGCCTTATGGGCCTATTCGGTAATCAGGTTCTGTTCATCCTAGGTGTTTTTTGAAGGGCGCTGTGCCCTACCCGCCCTACTTGCACTTTGAAAAAAAAATTGGTGCCATTTAGCCACTCAAAAACAGTGCCCTGCCTGCAGCTCTTCTTGCCCCAATTTCATTCATAGCGCCATCCTCTCCTCTCTGTTTACATTTATTGCGTTGCGGTATCCCTTTCCTTTTTGTTGACATTAGTCAGCACCTTACAGATTCTTATATTCGTATAGTGCCTCTTTATATTCTGACATGCCCTTGAAAGCTTAAATTGCCCTTTTTTAAGGACTATCACCCTGTCCCTTTTTCATCCTAGGATGATCTCTGCGACAATAAAATGTAAACCTGGCATGAAGACCTATTCATTTTGTCAAACAGAGCAAACCACTGATGTAAGGTCTGTGGAGCAAACTACCTCATCCCTCCTCTCTATAGAACCAACCTACTATTCATTAAAACAGATATACAATTCTGTTCATAGCCAGATTGAAACACACTTGTATTTTTGTTGAAGTAATGGAACAGCTTAATATTGCCCACCCGCCATTTTTGGTGCCATTTGTTTTTCGCCAAACTGGTGCCAGTGCCAAGTACCGTGTTTTGTTAAAGGTTTACCTTTCAAACTCTTGACGAAACACTCGAGTTCCAGAATAGGGGCTATCTTTTTTCTAGACACAAAAACATATCGCACTTTTATCCACAGTTACTATGATATTATTATCCAAGAGCATGTAAAAGTATATGGATGTCATTTACCATAGCTTCCTTTTTTTTTTTTTTTACATTTTGCCAATTTTTAAATTATCACTTTTTTTCCCCTACAGGAACCTTTTTATAACAATACAAACAAAAAATATCAGCAGAACAGAAAACTTCAGAAAAGTTAGTATAAAACTCCCTAAACCTTATAATTAAAATTCTCCCAATTGATATCCCTTAACCTCCAAAAAGTCATTGCACAAATAAATTTTCCTATCATAAAAGGTGTATTCAAAAAACTTTACAACTTAAATTCTCAATGCAACTCCGGGCTTGAAAACGGCAGCCATCTTGTTTCTAATCAGAAAATCTTTGACAGTAACATATTTAAACATAATTCCACGTATACTCATACATGAGATATCTATTTGCAACTCCGCTCCGCACTTTCCCCAAAACTTGAAAACTCAAACTTAAAATGCCTAAATCATAAAAGCTTACCTTGTAACTTCTCGATGCGAGTCCTAATTACAAAATGGTGGGCATCTTTTTTCTAAATGTGGTATACAGGGTGATTCAAAATTAGAGGGACAAACATTTAGGAAGGGTAGAATGTACACCAAGATAGCTCATAATCACATAGCAATGCGGCATCAGAAATGTCGTCATCATGTATCTGTTAATAATCACATTAGAAGAAGTGTTGGTGGGGAATCTAATTTCTTAGCCAAGTTTCATAAAGAATGGGCTCTCTGCTGACAATTTCATCAATGTAATAATTTAAAAAATCTGAATTAACAATTTTTATCAAGTGCAATTTGTAAAAGATGCATTAGTTTTTGAAAAAACCTGGCCGGAAATTTCTGTGTTACTTCAACATATCTTCCAAAGGGATATTAATAGGTTCAAGAAGACGATGTTTCCGACCTCTCATCGCTATGTGATTCTGGATCGTCTTGTTATAACCTATCTCGTCCCTCTAATTATGAATCGCCCTGTATACAAGAATGCTGAATAGTTCATTGAATTACATGTTTTAACATATATGTATTTAATACATGTAACACATGTATGTACAATCCCTGATTTTAAGAATTTACTGGATATGTTTTAACAATGGATCTCAAGATTTTATATTTTTTGTAAACACCTTCTATAAAAATATTGATATATTATTTAAAAATATTGATAAGCACCTCTTATGTAGTCGACTACTAGTATATTATTTTGTTGAAACAGATTCCCAAGATTCTTCTTATGAACTCCTTCTCAGATTAAAAAAAATAAAATAAATCCCTAGTGTACTAGTGCTTTTTTTTTTTTTTTTTTTTGCATGTGTATTTGTGTGAACTCTTTTTTTTCCACATCTCATGACTGGTTAGATACAAATATATTATAATATATAGTTTATCTATTTATTTGCTCCTGTTCATGTTGCTTTATCAAAAGTAAATTTTTAAATACTTCGAATGAAAATAATTACTAAATTACAGGATTGAGTCTGTGCTTTTATGGATTTCAGCCGTATAGTTTTAAGAGTAATGTGCTAACTGATTATTTGGGAATGACAGAAATATTCATATCTCTGCCTTCTCAAATAAATCTGTTGGATACTCTAAAAACAAATCTCTAATTGCCAGTGAAGTGTGCTACCTCACCAAGTGGAGATAACTTGCCACAGTATACAATGTTCGAGGTAATCGCAAAAGGTAAGCAATATCTTTTAGTTTTATACAAGTTACTAGCCGCCTCCGGCAACCAGTTGGTTCGTCATCGTAATAAATCTTGTTCGAAGAGAACCAAGATTTATTAAGTAAGATGACGAGTCAACGATTTCATGTTCCTCACAGTCTTCCTTGGCCCTGAAATCTCTGATTCTGAATGGAATTTAAAATTAAGATGGTTACAAATAGGAGCAGCCCTATGGTAAGTGTCGCCCCCTGCTAATATAAAAATGATGTCCCCCTTTTACGTTCTACTTAGTTTTTGAGTTCCAAATGACGCCCCTTCAAAGCCAGCGCCCAGATGCGATGCTTACTATGTTGGGCCGCCCCTGGTTACACAAATAAAATGGTTAAATGATAAAAACCTACAAACAGGAACAAATTGTTTTCATCGTATACTAATTCTGAAGAGCTTCTGGATATATTGGCCTCAAAAAACGGAAAAGAAAAAAAAAAATAAATAAATCTGAAACACTTTCAGATTTTAAATACGCACTAAAGTGCTATATATTAAAAGCGTATTATAATCTGTGGGTCTTACCTATTTTGGTTTTTATTTCATTAATTTGGAAAGTATGTCATTATTCATGAGGTGATTAAACAAAATTAAAATTTCTAACATTCTTTTTCTGGATGTATTACATTAAAAATAGATGGAGAAAAGCTGCACAGAAAAATGCACAATTCCAACAACTTATTCTGAGGTGTATTCATAATCCAAGGAGCAGACGATAAAATTACGATAAATTGCAGCAAGCTTTATAATCATCTCCCCCAAAATTGCACATCAACCATTTTATTTTTTGCCAAATTAAAAAGTCGACTAAACTCAATTTCAAACTAATTTTATTTCACTATAAAGTAAAATTCGTTATAATGATTTCGCTATAAGGTTTTAAATCTCCTATATTTTAACATTAGACCAACTAAATAAGAAATCCTTCTTCATTATAACGTGAGCTTCGTTATAGAGTTGACTGTATTTTGTTTGAAATGTACAGCATAAATTATATTTGTTTTCATACAACCATTTTAAATTTTAGACAAAAATTCATATTAATACAACGGTCTTCAGTAAGTGAAATATTATCAATAATATCAGATTTTGTAAAAGTGAGCATAAGTACAAATATATATATATATATATATATATATATATATATATATATATATATATATATATATCGAAATATTTTACTGTTGGTAAGCAAGAGTGAATATTATCAGGACCCATTCTAAGCATTTTGCCATACTGGACAAAAGTCAAAGATTTTCTGATTAGAAACAAGATGGCTGCTGTTTTCAAGCCCGGAGTTGCATTGAGAATTTAAGTTGTAAAGTTTTTTGAATACACCTTTTATGATAGGAAAATTTATTTGTGCAATGACTTTTTGGAGATAATAAGGGATATCAATTGGGAGAATTTTAATTATAAGGTTTAGAGAGTTTTATACTGACTTTTCTGAAGTTTTCTGTTCTGCTGATATTTTTTGTTTGTATTGTTATAAAAAGGTTCCTGTAGGGGGAAAAAAAGTGATAATTTAAAAATTGGCAAAATGTAAAAAAAAAAAAGGAAGCTATGGTAAATGACATCCATATACTTTTACATGCTCTTGGATAATAATATCATAGTAACTGTGGATAAAAGTGCGATATGTTTTTGTGTCTAGAAAAAAGATAGCCCCTATTCTGGAACTCGAGTGTTTCGTCAGGAGTTTGAAAGGTAAACTTTTAACAAAACACGGTACTTGGCACTGGCACCAGTTTGGCGAAAAACAAATGGATGTTGCAAAGCACGGGGGGGGGGGGGGCGAAGCTTCGTGATGGTGTAAGGCTGGATCTGGGAGCGTGCATTTTGAGCCAGTACGGGCAGATTGAGAGTGAAAGGGTTAAAGTCGTCAGGGACAAGATGGTCCGCCAATGCGGATGCAGTTACAGCATTAAAAAGGAATTACAGTGTTATTTTAAACACTTTATCTCTCCTTTCAGAGTGTAATAATGAGAGTGCTATTACAAGACATGAAGCTGGTTCATTATTTTTGAAATTAAAACAATTCAAATCAGCACTGATGACAGACATTTGGGACAGCATTTTGCAAAGAATGCATAGTGTCAGCAAAACAGTTCAATCTCTTGACTGTGAAATGACTGGTATTGTCTCATTATATTCATCATTAATTGATTTCATAAACACTGTGAGAAACAATTTTTCAGAATATCAAAATGAAGCAGAAGTATCAGTTGAAACAAGGAAACATACAGCTTCACGTTCTAAAAAATCTGCTAAAAGCAAAATGCTTGATGAAAGTTCATCTACTGCTGCTGTTTTTATAGAAAGAGAACGCTTTCTATATCAAGTCCATTATGTTATTTGTGACTCTATCATCACAGAATTAGATAAAAGAAAATCTGCATTTGCTTTCTTGGAGTCCAGATTTGGATTTATGTATAATAAGACTATGTCAGAAGACATTATTCAAGAAGGTGCGAAAGTTTTTCCTCAGATGACATTGAAGAAGAATTTGCTGATGAATTTCTACAGTTTAACAACTTTACTAGTCATTTAAAACTTGTTGATAAGCTCAAAATGATAAAATCATTAAATATTGGACATACATTTCCAAATGTAGAAACTGCCTTAAGAATAGTTTTATCCATACCTTTAACAAATTGTTCCAGTGAATGCTCTTTTTCAGATTTGAAATGTATTAAAAATCGTTTAAGATCATCTCTTTCTCAAAAAAATTTAAGCGGTCTTGCTCTTTTGGCAATCGAAAGTGATATCACCGATAGATTAAAATTTGATGACATCATTGAAGATTTTGCAAATCGTAAAGCAAGAAAGAAACCTATATAAAGTAATAGTTTACAAAATTGAGGCGCAGTTTTATATATGCAAAAACACGTTCTCCCCAAGAAAACAATCAAGTTTCAAGAGGAAATTATTACTTAGTGTTGTGCAGGCAGAAAGTTGTGTACAAAATAGAACTAGAGCAAATGTAATTATAACTACTCATTGTCTAATGCCTCCATAATACTGCAATGATTTATATCATCAGTGGAAAGTTCTCTCCCATACAACTGAGCCACAATGCAAGATCACTATAATCATAGTCATAATTATATGATATGGAAGTTATTTCTGAAAGTTTGCAATCCCTGGTTTGTAATAGATCTTGACTATTTCTAACTGATCCAGTATTACAAATCTCTGTTGAACCTTCAGATAGAAATCCAGAATTTAATCCAACATTCAATGACATTTCAAAATTTTCTTCAGCATTTTAAAGTTCAATGTTGATGTCCAATCAGAATTTTCTTCGATGTTCAGTGTCAATCCAGAGTTTTCTTCCATATCCAATGTCGGTTCAGAATTTTCTTTTACAGCCTTTTCACTTTCATTTTGTATGATAAAGTTCACCATTGCAAGAGAAAGTTTTTTATTGCTTTGCTCCATTAAAGCTTTTCTCTCCCGCTTTTTAGAGCCTGAGGGTTGATTAGACATATTTAAGCTGTTTGATAATGATTATAATATTTTACTTTTAAAAAGAAGGCAATAATATTTAATAATAAGAGAACAGAAATGAACAATAATAAGAGCAGAGGTAAGCAAGCACGCCAGCGAAACAAAACACTAACACAAGGTAGAAGTTGAAGTTCTTTTCGCTAGCATCCACTACATGTCTCCCATAGTCGGTTAAGTGAACGCTTGGTTGCATGACGTCACATGCAACTCATCTGAGGAGCATCATCCAATCAAATTTCCCTGCAGGGTTCGGGTGACATCAATTTGATGTCATGCAACCGAACCTTCGGTCAACTGACTACTTTCACTTCCTCCCAAAAGAAAGAAGGAAAATATTAAAAATGCGTCTAAAAATAAAACTTTGAATTTTAAATTGTTTTTCTGTCATTTTTGGGCCCCCTGTCAAAATCTGAGGGGAAGCTCAAGCTTCCCGAGCCTTTTTGGTAATCAGGCCCTGCTTGCCTTTGCTCTAACATGGGTCAGACTCTAGCTACAGCCCTCTTACAGCACACATGCCCCTTCGCATGGGCAATGGTAGCATAGAGGATGGAGCCACTAGCCCCTTTGTGTCTCATGAAATGACACACTAATATGATTGATTTAAGAAGAGTCGTAAAGCAAGGAAGAAACCTAGGTTAAATATTAAAATTATTGATCTACATAACAGCTTGTGTAAATATATTAAATGCTTCACAGTAATTGTAAACAATTAATTAATAATAGACTTTATTTTATAACAAACATAGCAAGCGTATTTTCTGGAAAGAATGAAGTTACATCGCCAGCGTGGTAACCTCTAAATTATATACAGTTCACTGCAGTTCTGAATAGAAAAAGTACTTACACAATTATTTAAGTGCATAAATACTAAATAACAAGACAATATTTTCAATCATACAGCAAATTATTGGTCCCATCTCATCATATAATTTAAAAAAAATTATTGAGTTAAAAAAAAGTGTAATATATAAAAATTGAATTAAATATACATTTAAAAGGATCACTGAATACATACTATCCCCCTTCCTTATATAAAGTCCATATTAAAAAGATCAAAAAACATTAACTTAAGGCACCAAGCCCGAGACTGATAAAATAAATGCATCAAACTTTGTTCATTTTTCAAACTACAGTCTACCTTTTTGCATGGGGCATCTGGATGTTCCCATGCGAATAGAGACCCTTTGGCATGGGTACTATCATGCAGGATATGTACAGCTACAGAGGGGGAAAAAAGCCACTTGTTCTTTATTAAGCCTTTGATTTTCATACAGCAAAGATATATATACAATTCATTAACAAATAACACATACTTTAATTTTCTATTCATGCAATTTCCATAAGGGGTGTCTTTATATTTATTTTTGCATCAACTTCAACTTTTTCAATGACAAACTTGCAGTTTGAGTTTGAAAGAAAACCTTCCAATTATCCTAAAAATTAATTTTCACTAATTTTATAAATTAACTCCTGGAGACATTGCAAATTCTTTTTTGAGCAAATATAAGGGGTTATTTCCATATTGAGAACTGTGTATTAAGGTTCTGTTATTTTTTACCTTATACAAATTCTGCTTGTGAGAATTAAAAGATAGATTATTTAGAAGGAAAAAAATGTTTGTCTCAACTTTTTGTAGTGAGAGTTAAAAAAAAAATGAATTTATGATTTTTCATTGGCAATTTAATATTTGAATTTAAAAAAAAAATTAAGGCAATGCAGTACACTCAGTTGTGTAATAAATAAACTTTTAGTGATAACTTTTTGAGGAATTTTAAATATCTATTTTGATAGTTTGCAATAGTTATTAATTACATTACAGATGAAAAATATTAATTTAAAATTCATTTCAATTTAAGTGAAGTAACAATTTTTCACAATAAATAACTTTTCTATTTATAATTTATTCCAGTGTTTTTAATTAACTAAATTTTTAGCTTGCTGTATTTTAAGTTTTGGAGCATTTTTGAGAACAGGAAAATTGTTGTTTCAGAGCAGGTGAACAGGTATAGGGAGCAGTTAATTTTCAATAATATAATTGCTTAACAGCAGCCAGGCCCGGAGAGAAAATTTGTGTCCGGGGGTCGGAGATCTGACGGACCCCCTCTCATTATGATCAAATTGTCCTCATTGTAAAATGGAAATAAAGTCTTAACTCTAGCACTTTCACTTTTCTAACTTTTATTTAAAACTTTAATGTTGGTCTTATATATAAATAATTGCTTTTATTTTCTTTACAAAAACAAATGTACTTGCTGTTAAAAATGAGCTTTTCTCCAGGGCTTGATTCCCGAAAAGGACCAGATCCTGATTACCGCACAGGATAATTAGGCCTGGGACTAGTTTAAAGGGCCGAAAAACTATTAAAATAGTTTAAGAAAATAAAACTGCACTATAATAATAGTGTAAAACATAAACGACACATGCCGGCGTGCAAAAATGTTTGTTTACACTGTCTTCAGGAACAGAACAAATGTCATACCCCAGCAATCCACCATGGAGCATTCAATGTCATGACATCATTTGAAGCATAGCTTTTGTACCTTAAAAATTTATGGAATTTAATTAAAAAATTTTTGGATAAAGGGAGGGGGGGGGTTGTTAACATTTCCTTTATATACGGCACTGCGAACAAATATTTCTACTTCATGACTACATGTGTCAGCAAGGAATGACCGTACAGGGTCCCCTGAAAAGTTCTAGGCTAGGGCCTCTGAATGTCTAAGTCGGGCCCTGCAATCTATTATATAAATGTGAAAGTTTGTCTGTTTGTTTGTTCGTCCGGGAACTCCTCCCACACCGTTGAACCGATCGGCTTGAAATTTTGCACATACACGTAAAATGACATAGAATAGTCCGTAGGCTGCTTTAAAATTCTGGAAATCCACCCGCTCCCCAATTTTTAACGATTTTTCGCAATTTTCAGGGTAGAAAGCTACTCAAATGTCCGATTTCAGCACATTCGTGAACATAGTTAACAAAGTTAGATTTATTTATTTATTACTTTCAATAATTCAAGTGAGACTGACGTCATTTTGATGTCACGCGTGCAAAAATGCATTAAAAACCCTAATGAAGTTCACAAGTTTTGACAAAAAACTACACCAAGAGCGAAATAATAAACTTCCATCGAGATTAGATGTTGTAGAAAATAAAATAACATGCTTTTTTTTTTTTTTTTTTTTTCCTTCTTTCACTAATTCATGTTAGATATCACAACAGAGAATGGTGTCATTTTGACGTCATGAGTTTAAAAATGATTTAGAAATCTAATTACATTAAAAGGCTTTGACGCAAAAATTTACTATTATAAAAATTCAAAGTATTTTGTTTAATGCGCGTGTTACCCTTAGCGATTTTTGAGCTCTGTGATTTTTCAGCAACCATAATTACGAAAGGAAACTTCGGTTTGATGACGGTCATTGTATGTATTCCCAAAAATTGTGCAAAATGTCGCCAAGTTTGGACGACTTTTAACAGTATATTATCTATATCAGATATACTTTTTTTTTGTTAAATTTAAGCAACTTAACAAGCTCTTGCAGGAAAGTTACATCATTAGCAAAATAGCTCCGGAGAATATTTGAAATACCGATTAGTTAGAATAACCCCAATAATAACTCTCTTATTAACTTTATTAAAGTTCTGTTGCAAGCGAGTTTTTCAATGTCGTATGTTTCAATGTTACTCCGTTAACAATCTATTGCGCGAAATAACTAAATTCGACTACCCTGGTTAGAACGTGACGTCATAGATTAAAAGTTGTCTGAAATTCGTAAACTCTGCAATACAATTTTACTCCCTATTCGCAATTTGAGCTATTCCAAATAGTTCCTCAAGATTGCACAGTTTGATGTTTTGATGAGCCTGAACCATGGTGGATTTAAATACTATTTAAATTGGTACAGCTTGGATGTTTTCCACCACCACGAGATGAAATATTTTGCTGTTCTAAATACACCAATCAGAAAAGAATTATGTTTAAAAATATATGGAGATCTGTTTTAATGGAAATGCATAAATTCCACAGAATCACCAAAAAGCAGAAAAGGCATCATTGGTTTAAAATATCTAATCTCTTTCTTTAAAATGAGCATTAAAGATGGAGAAAGAAGATACAAAATATAAGTAATAGATAGTATTCTCATTTTTTTCTCTGTTAGTAATAGTAGATTTGTTTGGATAATATGGATTAAAGCACAGTATACCGCGTTAATAACTATTTCGTGAAATTAAACGTGTTATATTCATTATTTTTCAACGATCATCTTACAACTAACTAAACCGTAATCCTACGTTGCGTAATATATCCCGCAGTAGTTTCAACAAAAAGACTTCTTGAACTTTTTGACATTTTGTTTTCGCATAGATAGTTACGATTATATTTTAGTAAAATAGTATTCGTTTCCTACCGTGCGAAGAACGGGCACGCATCTAGTTAACAATAAAATTTTAGCACTCCGGCCCCAAACCTACCAAACAAGTCTCAGACCTCTCGAAACGGATAAATATGACCACGGTATGTGACTTAGCAATGCAGTTTCGTTTAGGGCATCAGCTTTCCTTATTCAAGTCGGTGCTGGATTTCGCATATCTTCTTTCTATCTATGCAAAAAACGTTTTCGGAAATTTATAATCACGGGCTCGGGGGGAATCTCCCTCTTCCTCCTTCCCTCTCGTCAGGCCTGACAGCAACTTTATTATTAAAAATAATTATGACTAATTAATAGCAATAATTAGTAATCAAATTTAATTAATTTGATAAAAATATATAATTAATTTAAACAAAAGTAAATATATTCATGTACTCAAAAATAATCTTCGATAATCTATTATTTTTTCTTTTACGCATTAAAACAACACAAGTGGATAAAGACACTGAACACTGTAGACAGCTGAAGTGTGGAGGTTCTGGGTTCAGGCCCATCGCAAGACTGTCGATTTAATGGTCTGCAGTTTTCTCCAGATGTAACAGGAATATGCATTAGAACACCTTAGGAAGTCCTCTGACCAAGCCAACCCCCATTTAAGGCAGATAGCCCATGCATAGCTTCGCCGTAACAAAACAAAATTTTAAAAGATGGTCAAACCAAGGCTTAGAGACTGTGCTTGTATATTAAGGCAAAACTACTCAAGGGCTATCTACCTTAGGACGAGTGCCTTTGGCAGAGGACTTTTTAAGGGATTCTAATGCATATTCACATCATATCACATAATATATCACATCACAGCATATCATGTTCCAAAACTCCAGACCATTAGATCAATGGCTGCACAATAGGCTCAAACCTGCCCTAGTAGCAATGACTGCTTGTTTTCTGCTCGGTCGTTCATCGACTCATCGTTAACTCATCGACTTCAGTCATTGGCAAGTGCACTTTTGTTTATCTGCAATAGATGAATTTTTATTCATGGATAGAAGTGATCTAGATGAGCAGTTTCGCCGATGGGAAACCGAAAAACAATATCTTATCCGAAACTGCAGCCCTATAGTCATCGGGCCTTGCAGGTGTCCCCAGTGGTTTACGCTTTACCCAAATTCCTATAAATATTTGCGTAATTTAGATGTGGCTTTGCATAATCTAAGGAAAATTTTGAACAATTCTTGAATTAATCGCATAATTTACTTCAAATTTCTTGTATTGGGGTTCGGAGGGGGCAGGGGGGTGGTATCCCCCCCCTTGCCCCCTCCCACAAAATTTAAATTTGAAAAGAAATATTTACAAAAAAAATGTAAGTGTTTATTATATAAAAATCGTTTGTAATATTTAAATAATTTTAAAAAAAAGAAAAGAAAATCTATTTGAGCGTCAGCTGCATTATAAGAAAAACGGAAACTTCATTACAATGAGCAACTCTTTTGAAACCTCTTTAATGTAAACAGCAAGAAGAGAAATCAGTTAATTTTTAAAAGTTATCCAAGAAATACGAAAGTTAAAATCACACTAAAATTTCTATACAATTGGCAATATTATTTTTTAATTATTAATTATGAATGCTGTTGCTATTTACATACATTGGTAAAAAGTGAAATTAATTTCTTACTAATCGAATAATTTGACTATTATTAATAATAGCTGAACAACACTTTGTCAACATTTCACCCAAAGTCCCAATCTGAGACTAAAATAAGCGGTACTTCACACTTTGCCTTACACGTAACCAGATTCGATGGTCTAGAGGTAGCGCGCTTAGCTGGGAATCGGTACGATCAGGGTTCGGGCCCGGTGGAGGAAGAATTCTTTTTTTTTTTTTTTTTTTTTTTTTTTTTTTTCAGAAAAACGGAAATTTAGCATACAAAAAACGAAAACGCAATAAAAAGAACGGACATTTTTTGAAAATTTTGCTGCCAGCCGTTTATTTTTTATTAACAAATATATTTTAAACAGTTTATCGGTTTCTTTTCGTTATTTCATCGGAGTCATCGGGAAACGATGATCGGCTTTATGGCCCCCCGAGCGGACATTTTGTACCAGTTGCCGATGAAATTTCCCCTTTTTTGGATGAAAAGCCGTGATCGGCCATTGCTCCTTCTCCTTGGATTTAACTCACCCGCCTCTCATCGACCGATGGGTTATTGCTACTAGGGTGGAACCTTTAGACTTTAGCCATCTATCATTGCCTTTATTCACTTGGTCATGGAGGGGCCTTAAAGTCTATGATCAGTGTGAATGCTGCATGCAGGAAATTGTGTCTCATTTTTTTCGCTATCAAATTTTCTCACAGGAATCTGACTATATTGACGGGTCTAGCTTCAAATCGAACCTGATCAAACAATGTTAAATGAAGAATCCAAGATGTTTGATGCCCTCGCAGTGTTTTCCTGAATAAATTTTAACATGTGCACATTAAAAAAAGGAGCACCTGCATTTTGTTTGTTTGCATCGAATAACCTTCAGAACTCAATGGCAGTCTTCAGTGTGTGCAAGAGTGGTGCTAGTGGGGGGTCCAGGGGGCATATGACCTCCCATCAGGGAGCTTGTGTTCCCCCATCGGGGCTATTTGCTTAATTCGTCGGGGAACTTTTTAAGAAAAAAAAATTCAGAATGACACAGTCGAATTTTTGTTTTAATTTCAGAAAACTAAAAAATTAATAATGGAATTATTTAAACATATGGAACTTAATACGAAGTGTTGGTGAAAGAAACAAATAATTTAACATTTCAGTTATTTAAAAATAATAGTCTGGGAAAAGATGGGGGGGGGGGAATCCATCTCCTTTGGGCAGTGTGGTTTCCAGGGAAAACAACCAGATTCCAGATGATCCTAAAGGGATCCTATTACTAATGTACTGGCTATAGGCTCGGTAGGAGAAGAGAAATCTGTCCGGAGGCAATATTTTCTCTGCACCGGACAATGTCCCCTTTCTACTTGAACGTAATGTGCTTATGAGAAAAATTCTTGGAAGAACAAGTGAGTTTTGGGTTTTGATGGGGGGGGGGGGGGGTTGGAAGGTTCTATTCCGGAAGAGGAAAGATGGGAAAATTCCAGGTAAAAGGTTACCATCTTTGGTGATAAACTCCATTCGCCAAGTGGGGAGAATTTTATGATCAATCATCAGGATTTCCCATTTGTCTACACCTGGTCACGCACAGTAGAACACATTTGTCTTTTCTCCTTCTGCTGTTTGTAATATTATCGCCATATCATTATGATTTAAATGTGGTAGAAATGGCCTGGGCTTCCATCAAAACAAGGGCAGATTAAAGGGAGGGGTGACCGCCCCTCCCTTTAATCTGCCCATATAATATATCCATTTTTGCTTAAAATCTTCATTCAAACTTTACCGATAACATTATTTTGTAGAAAATTTGACTAAATGTTCATTGTTAAAGATTAAAAAACTGAATGTATGCTGAAAAATGTGAGGGGGGGCACGCCACCATATGTTAGCCAAAAGGTTGAGAAACACTGCATTACAGTATAATCTCGAAGTATTAGACACTGGAAAATTTCAAACATGGAGTTTTTGAGATAATGAGTTGAAATAAAAGGGAATCGGTTTGTAAATGGAAATGTAGGTTACAGCCAATTATCTACGCTAGGGGTAGGATTGCCCTCTGTGGGGGACTTTCTAAGGGGTCCTAACCCGTATTTATGCGAAGTTTCGGAAAAAAACATGGAAACCCTCGAAAGGTTAGGTCAGCGGATGCGACCTAGTTTTGAACCAAGCACCTTTCATCTTTCAGTTCAAAGTGCTAGCACTATGCCACTGGTGGGGCAGGAGTCAATTTGTAAGGGAAAACACATTTATTAGAGATATCAAGAATTTCAATGTTCGAGATATCGAAGTTAAACTAATTAAATTTACATGTATCTCATAATTTTATAAGAATAACTGCAATTTGTGTAAAAGCGTACAAATTTAGTCATGCTTAATTTATAAAATAAATTTTCTGTGAATTTACAGCAATATTCTTGCACAAAACACTTTTGTTTCTGATATTTTTTCTGCGGGAAAAAAAAATGCGTAGAACTTTCTTCGCTGAACTTTTTTCAAGGAATTTCATTCATATGAAATATTTTAAGTGTTAACCTGAAGAATTCTTAAAAGTGGCTTTCGAGATTTTATAGGAACGTGCAAAGCTGTAACCAGGGGGGAGGATTATGTGGGTTTGACCCGCCCCCTCCAAAATTTCAGTAAATGCATTAATAGTTTATTTGTGTTGATTCTAGAGATCAGTTAATTTAATTTTAGCACTACAGATCCCATCCAACTACCGAAATTTTTTGCTTGCTAAGGCCTTGGGGAAATATTTGTGTAATGTAAAAGGAGTTTGAGATACATTAACCAATTAAGTACTAGGGTCACCGTATGGTAACAGCAAACAATGGTTTATAGTATGGTCACATAAAAGACTAGCATGACCATATGGTCACTTGGCCATATTTATTAAATCTCACATCTGACATCTGAAAAAATAGAAAAGGACATTCCCACTCAAGTAACCCCAATGAAGTTAATTCAGTTCAGGGGAAAGATTGTGGAGGAGGGAAGGTAAAATCTCCATCCTTAATGTGTTAATTAGGATCAGTTTAAATAATAATCTACCAGGAAAGATTGTGTAGTGGTTTTTTAAAATATCCGGGGCCTGAGCATCTGATTATATATGTCAATCCGATTCCTAGAAATACTTCACAATATATTTAAGCCCCCTTTTGGATAGCTAATATGTACATGTATATTTGTGCCCACCCTCCCCCGTTGGGGAGTGGTGACCCCCCCATCGGGGAAAGTCACGCTACAATTGAATGTGTGATTTTGCAATTGGTTGCTGACCATTCATCCCATTTGCAGAGGCTTATTTTGTTAAGTGACTTGTGTCACTGTTTCTGTCATTAGGGCTCCTCACCATTTCTGTGACGTTGCTTTGGAAAAGAGGTAAAGGGAAGAGAATTGCCTTTTGAGATGCACTTGGCAGCTGCTGAGAATTGTGGAGCTGGATAATTTTCCATTTGTCAATGAGCAAAGTATATTTTGAAAAGTAGCCTACAGAGCACAAAATGAAGAAAAATACATGTTTCGGCACAAATAGGAACAAGTACTATGCAATGGAGCAGGCCGGAGCAATTGGAGCAGAATCAGCACCCCTGTGTAGTATTAGTATTAAAATTATCTGCATAATGTTGCTGAATGCAATATTGCTGTTGTCATGTTCTAATAAACCATTGAATATTAAAGAGTTTTATTAATATATCTAGGCTTTTCATCCTAATATAACATGCATTAAGTATGACATCATTGATCTCAAGACAGTATTTCTTTCCATGGGCTTATGTTTGTTGTAACATTTTTTAATAGATATATATATGAATCCTCTATAATTTATTGCTGCTAGAAAAATTTGTCAGAGTGAGATATAAAGTTTCTTAGCAATAGCAGAAGTTGAAGAATGATTTCATGTAAAATAGGGAATAATAAAACAATTTATGATATATATAATATAAATAATATTAATAAAGACAGTATGAGATAATTTTCACATGTTAAACTTAGAAAAATAAGTCAAATGTTATTTTCTAAAAATGGTGATAAATCTACAAAACAAAAACTTGACTAAAGCCCCATCTGTAATTTATTTGCATCAACATTTACTATTCTTAATACCTCTAAGATTTACTGTTTTTGTACAATATAAATCTAATTTACATATATATAAATAGGCATTTCAAAGACAACCTTTGAAAAATGTTCACATTATAAATTAATGTAAGTCCCCTTAACTCATCAAAATAAGACATTTTAATTAATATAAAATGAACTATTGAACATGAAAATTTGAAATTTTTCACAGCCATGTAAAATTTTTTATGCACCCACTTCTGTCAAAATTTAGCAAAGTAACAATCCATATTTCTTTAATAATAATTCATATTAAATTTTATTAAAAAAATAAAAACAGTAAATTATATTTAAGCTGCTTAGTTTTAATAGTACAAATAAATTCTGCCTTGTCATGTTAAATGAGATATGAATCTCAGTACGGAAAAATATTTTCACATATGATTAGAGAAATTTTGAAAGCTCATAACTCATGCATTTTTAGTTCATATGTATTGAAAATTTGTATTAGAGGTTAAAAAGAGCTAATTTTTGAAATGTGAAGTGAAATCTATATGCTGCTATTGGAGAAAATAATGTTTGTGCGCATTTAAATATAACGATGGTCCCTTATACAATTTTTATGTACAGCATCTGTAAACAACTGATTTACGTAACTTTGCTGCTCAGTGAACAACAACTGAATAAAGACCAAGTGTGCCTTTCCCCCCCCCCCCCCTGGAGCTGTACAACATTTAACAAGCTATCAGTAGTCATACAGCAATACAAAGTGTTCAGCAGATATGTTCAATAAAAATACTAAAAATTTAAGTAAACAATTAAAAAAAAAAATAGTTTAACACTAAAAGAGACACTGTTACTCCAAATAGCAATTTTTGTTTTGGTATCTTAAACAAATATACTTATAAAATAAATAAAAACTTTGAAAAAAACACACATAAAAGGTTACTTCAAGGCGTAACGATCGTTTCGACCGAAAATTCGTTTGGTCTTCTTCAGACGAACCCTTCCGTCAAACAGAGCAGTGTTTATTTTCAAATATACTTATATTTTAATTTACATAATAATTTGTCTTTAATTTATTTAACTTTTGAGGTGATTGCTTATTGGTGAATAGAAATTAAATACCAGCAGCACAATTTATTTAGATTTTAATTAATATACTTGAAAACAAACATGCAGACTAAAAAATGTCTCCTGTGTTACCAACTTTTAAATGATCACCCCATTCATTCTTATGCAAGTAAAAAAGTACTTTTACCCTGCTAGCATTTTGATATGTCACAAAAAGGAAGCATGTTATTTTTTTTTTATAAATTTATTTTCTTGTGATATTTACATATTAAGTCCCCTGTGTTATCGTTTTTATTTTTCACAATATATTTAACTCTCTATGATTTATATAGAAAATATAGTAATATTGTAAAATTATAGTAACACCTACCATACAATCGTTCTATTGGATTTATTAATTTTTTTTTTTGGTAGACAGACAAAAAAAAAAAAATGTTAGTTATACTGGGGACAAAGTAACACAGGGGTCTGTAAAGAAACAAAGAAGACAAATGTTTATAAATCAAGAATGTAACAACCTCAGAAATCTGGTTTTATAAATTTATTTCTTGCAGACATTAACATTTTTGAATAATCTTATACGGTCCGAGTTTTTCTTATTCCAGAAGCTATAATCCATGTTAATAATCATTGACAAGATCATTTTCAATTTTCATTATTATAGCAGGTATTGTCAAACTACTAATCTTTAATCAGTTATCTGGCAACACTAATTGGCATGTACAACATCACTTACATTTTTTTTGTGAGTGTGTAAGGTAAATTACATTGCTTTTAAAAGTTTCTTTGAAATGTTTATTTAATGTACTATTTAAGTACATAAGCTTTATTTTCATTTTTTAAATTAGTGCACATGAAGTAATTTGAAGTAACATTATAGTGCCTACATGTTGACACAAGAACATAACAATAGATTTTATTAAAGTACTATAAATTTTGCATTATTCTATTGTTTCAGTGCACTTATTAATTACTAATTCTGCAGTAATTTTTCCCTTTTAATGCTGTTTTCTGGACTAGATTTTTCAACAAGTGTTATTTCCACCTCATCCAACTGACATTCCTTTGGATTGCTTAATTTCTCCCTCCTCATTTGATTGTGCATGCTCTGCCCTTTCTCCAGCATTCTGCTTCACCTGGCATCTAATTAAATGCTCTCTACCTTTATATACTGTTGCCTTGCTTATGATCTGTATTGGTTTGTGTCAAAACCGTATTTGGAGTTATTGTAGTTGGCAATAGCAAAAATTGCAGAGGAAGTTAAATACAATAACTTCAAACTTGTTAAAAAAAAAAAAAACATGAAGTAATAGAGATTATAACTGAGCAATGAACGTGTACAATTAGGTGTCAGGTGGAGCAGAATGCTAGAGTATATACGGTTGAACTAAGAGGAGGGAAGAAAGTGCTGAAGGAATGATAGTTGTCTCATGGTGATGAAGTGAAAATACATGCTCGAAAGATCTAGGATGAAAAACGGTGCAAAATTACTAAAGAATCAATATCATAAGATTATTATGAGATAAACAGTAAGGGGCTGGGATAAAACACAATATATTCAGTTTAAATACACAAGGGAAAGAAATGCACCCTTTCATTCAGGAAAATATTTCTTAATTGTGCATAAAAAATTTTATTTGTATAAAAAACTAATCCCAATTTTTAATAATTAAGCCAATACATTTTTAATTCCTAGAAAAATAACACATGAAGAAATAAAATAAAATCCTATTGGCAATTTCCTGAGACAATTAGAGTTTGAAATATTGATTACTGCAAGATATTTCAGATTTATAGTTACATTTATTAGAACACACCTTATAAAAATCTAAAAACATCATTAAAAACAAGAACATTGAGCAGGCATTCCCGACCATATTGAGGTTGTTGTCTCTACCCTTTAATATAACAACCCAAAAATGTCCAGAACATTTGTTGAAAGTTCTTGTTTTTAATGGATTTTAAGGTGTACTTTAATAAATATAACTATAGAAATATGTCCATATTTTCGTGTAATTTTAGGTTTACTTTATTAATTTATTATTTACATACTCAAGGATCATGCTGATGTGCTACAGAATGTATTTTGTGAATATATATACTGTAAAATCCTGAAAGTAACCCCTCCTTCGAGTATAAGCCCTCCCCCATGGCTCCCACAAAGGTGGGCTGGGTGGACACGGGATTCAGCCCTGCGAAATTCAATTGTTTAACTGTTATAATTTAAAACAAACGAGAAAAAAATAATTTGAATTATATATTTATGATAACCAGATTATTATAAACTTTTAATAAAAGTGGTGGTAGTACTTATTGTCATTATGTTTGTTGTGAGTGTATTAACACAGTGAGGTTCTTAGAAGTAGTGTCTGGTCACCTGCAAAGCTTCCAAGGAAATCAAAACTATAATGAGTGTGAAGAAAGCACTATAATAATGAGAGTAGCTATCTCATCGCAGAAATTCTTCCCCCATCACGTTACTCAGGGTGTGGAAAACAAAAATGATTCTCCCCATTTCTCCAATCCAACTTTTTTGAGACAGACATTGTGTCTATACTCAGACAATTCCTCTTAGTGTTTTTCTTATTTATAACAGATATACATGTTTTTCTTTGTGATGTTTATGTAGCTTTATTAGAGAAACACAGTTTTTCATTCTGAACTTAGTATTTTTTAATAGCAATCATGGATTAATGATCGGACTTTTTACTTTTAATCCAGAAGTTAGGACACTTTCTTTTTGCTTTCAATTGTTCTTGAATTTTTACATAGGGCATGGTGGTCCTCGCAACTCAATCTGGAAAATTGACTTGATAATTTGCAGTAAATTATTGCTTTTTTTACCAAAAGAATTTATAAATATGTCATATAATGTGTGAATAATAATCTAAAATACGTGTTAGATATATATATTATATATGTGTATATTTTCATAAAACACTAGCCAATTTAACGAAATCAGCGACTGTACTTATATATTTTCACTTCATATTTCTTTGGATTACACAACACAACAACAATTTAAGATGTCATGCTATACACAAAAATCTGGAACTTTAAAAAAGTGTGTGCGTATAATCTTTATGCGCGATTGAAGTAAAACTTCTTGGACATTTACGACACATATAACTGAAATGATTAAACTTTAACTTAAAATAAATATCATATTATAATTTAATTATATTTATTATTCATGTACTTTACAAAGATTATATAAATGTTATATTCATATTATTCATTGGAAATAGGTACCGTAATTTATGGAAGAAACGCCGCGCCATTTGAGTATAAAAGTTAAAAAATAGTAAGTACGGCGTTTGAGTATAAAAGTTAAAAAATAGTAAGTGCGGCATTTACAATATTTTTAATTTTTTTTAGCCGATCTTCAACGAAAAATCGTAAAATTTGTTTAGTGATAACTTTCTCAAAAGATGGCGCCACCACTGACACGAACTCTTTAGCGTGCACAGAGCACAGCGTAGCGAATCAGAATGCGAACCCACCCCCATAGAAAGCAGGTTTGATCCAGTTTTGGAGACAGTCAGAGCGCCCCGAGAAGTTAGTTGTTGGATGTTTCATGTATTTTAAATATGTCTTTTAAAATAAACTTAACTCTGCTTAAACGTAATTTTAAATCGATTATAATTATTAAATTTCGAAAGTATTTTAAAATTAGTTCCGTTTTTGAACAAAAATTAAACTTTTCCCTTCTCCTAAACCGCTTATAACTAAGTATAATAGCTTTAGTTTTAAAATATAACTCAAAATACTCAACTTAATTTTAATTGTATAACCTGGAAACATCCCGGTTTCTTCCTCTCTCCCTAAATGCGTACTTGCATGGTATTGTTTACAAAATGACTGGATGTGTAGCGAAAAACTCAAAGTTGAGATGATCCTCGTTTGCCTGTAATTTGGCATTCAGTAGTTTTTTTGCTCGGTCGCACTTGCGAACAATTACGATATTTTGCATATGCAAATTTTGCTTGAGCTAGAATTAAATGTCCGTGAACGTATGCAAATCTTTTGACGCATTTTGGGTGTCGCGTTTTGATTGGCTACTAGGTATGTAGCTTAGTATATAAGCTCGGGAAGTTTCGTATCTCCTCACTTCTTGTTTTTCAGTTCAGATTGGTATGGTCTGTGACTAGCAGCTCTCCTGCAAGGGTTTGTAGGTGTTATGGCAAGTTGCCATGGTTAATCGTTAAGTATCATTTCTTTTCCTAAAGGCAAGGGGTCTTAAAATGAATTAGTAAAGAAATTTTGATCATGTATCCCTAAATCTAAATATCTTAAAGTTTGATACCTACCTTTTGGCATCCAGCTCATTTAGTTACAAGTATAACACATTCTGTAAATGTAATTTTGAAATGTTGTATTTTCAGGCAAATGTTTAGAAAAATAAAGTAAATGTTTTTTATCAAATCTTGTTTTTAATTCGGTTGAACAGACAGCAACCCTTCAGGTCCATGTCCCGTGCTCTGAAGTGGATGGCTTCATACATCCAACCGATGTCTCCTCAATTAAATAAAATGAAAAAAAAAAAAAAAAAAAAAATAGAAGTAAATCATTTACATCTACATTTTAGAACTATAATTAAATTTTAATGAAGGTTTGAATATATATTTTGAAGGGTTAAAGTTCTGTAAAATACCACAAAAGTGCACTACCCTTTATTAAATGCACCAGTTTTTCACATGAACCTCTATTGTTCTTGAAATACTGAATTTCAGCCAAAATTAGTCTATGTTGCACCCGGTGCGAGTTTAACCCCCCCCCCCAAAAAAAAAAATTAATCTAAAAGTTTTTTTTTCGCCGTGCAGCTTTGCGCCGTGTGCAGGAGCACTCTATCGAATAAACACTGCCAACTAATTGGTATGCTCAAGAAATGCTGAGTGCTTTTAAAATAAATCCCAATGTTATAAATATCAAAAATAATAAATAAAAAAAATATCAAGAGTTGTTACACAACATTCAGTTTAAAACAACAATTTGCTGAAGCAAGCTCATTACATAATCAACAGCTGGCCATCCGCGGATGCAAGAAGGTTTTTAGAAGTTATTTTTTTATTTCTATAAATTGGCCTTTGTGAATTTAAACATTGATATTTGATTATTTGAAAATAGAAATCGTAAGCTTCGTAAAATAGTGGTAAATACTTTAAAACATTCTATGGGAAGGGGTAGAAAAAAGGAGATTTTTTACCATTTATCCAATTTCTCCCGAAATATATCCGATCAACTTAATAGCTTTTTTTAATAAATTAGGTCTAATAAGTAATGCAACATATTTTTTATTTATTTATTTGTTAATAAATTATTTTAGAAAATATTGAATTTTATCTGGCATATACTTCTTCTGACCACGAACACCCCCCCCCCCCACCACCAATGATCATGGCTGCGGCGTTTCTGATGATTTTCAGCTAACTAAGCTTATTTTCGTGGGTGCGGCATTTCTTCCATAAATTACGGTACTTGAATGCCATCATAATTTTTTATGTATGAATTATAGATTTGTGGTAACTATAATGAGAAACATAAATTTTACTTTCTAAATTTGCTAATTTTCTTGAAAATACAGCATCTATCGTTGTACCAAAACACATTGCTGATTGAAGTCGAGAAGTATTCTTAGTTAGATCAATTTTTTCTTTTAAAAAATCAACTAACGGCTGAGATTCTTGATAGCGAAAATTAACATTAAAATCTCCAGTAAGAATCATCGGTAATTCATGATAATTATTTAGAATCCAGGAAGTGTCCATGTTGTAGTACTTTAAAAGCTCGACTATCCGGAAAGCACAGGAAGCTTCTTATGTGTGTTTTTTACAAAGTTTTTTAATTACTTCGTCGAATGCTGGATAAGTGAAAATTCCGGATAGTTGAGCTTGTAAAAAAAAAAAAAAAGATAGAAACATTCGCCGGCAAACCAGAGGGGGGCATAATGCGTGTGCATCCTGCTCAATTTTTATTTATGCAGTCTTGTAACAAAGTTTTAATTGAATTTATGCGAATGCTTACATGTTCATATTGCAGAGTTTAAAGATGTTACAAGACTTTTATTATAATATGTCTTTGCATCCTTGGGAAGATTAATAATAAATTAAAGTAATAACACCTGCCGATTTTCAAAGCTTAAAAGCTTTACACTAAGAGAGTGATAAAATAATAATAATAAAAAATCAAGTGTTATTTCCTGTCCCTCCCCTCCTTCCTCTTCAGTTTCTGTTCAGAGATATATAGTCAAATCATTGGAATGCCTAAGCCAGAAAGTAGGTCACGAATCACTACAGGGTGTCTACCAGGTTTCACAAACTGATTTTCATGACCTTAACTGTAAAAATTATTGTTGCATATGTCATTGTAATGTCGAATTTCGTATAATTAGCAAATACATATAGTATTCTACTCAGCTTGGCAGCGTGAACGCTTTGTTTATCTCCTCAGAAAGCTCAAATCTGGCATCGTGAACGACTTGAGTTTTTCTCGAGTTACTCAAAGGTGGCAGTCTGAACGCACCCAAAAACAAACTACGACAAGTTCTGTTTCGTTCATGATCGTCCCGCTTGCGGTTATGACAAAGACTTACAAATTTCCAATGATGTCAAGACTGTTGCAAGCATCCATTTGATATAAAATGGCCTGGAAAGGGGAATTTTTTTTTTTTAAGCCGTAAAATTCATGACTTTCATGACCATTTTCTGAAATCGTGACTTTTTCATGACTTTCATGGCCAGTAGACACCCTGCACTACATTTAAATAATCTGCAATCAACATTTCTCCTATGTGATTATTTTAGTGCAAAAGATGAAACATATCATAGTTCTGTGTTAATCATTAAAAAAAATAAAAGAACTTTTTGAGAATAATGTAAACATATTGCTATAGTAATAAACAGTATGATCACAGTTTTATCTCCTTGTCCTCCCTTCTGTGCTTGCAGATGCAACAGTGAAATGTTGTGTTTTTGTATTTGTAAATCATTTAGGCTGTTTTTCTTTCGTATTTTTAAACACACCATTGTA
The DNA here is from genome assembly GCA_038373885.1 of Cheiracanthium punctorium. Lineage (NCBI taxonomy): Eukaryota > Metazoa > Arthropoda > Arachnida > Araneae > Cheiracanthiidae > Cheiracanthium > Cheiracanthium punctorium. Next base: position 26,232 of record JAWZYV010011890.1, read on the forward strand.
ATTTATGGAAATATTATTATTCTCTGGTAAATGGAAATTTTGAGAAAACACAAAAAAGAAAAAGAGGGAAGCTGAAAATTTTGCAGTTACTTGGATGCTGGATAATCAAGCTTTTACTGCATTATTCTTAACTGTTTTCTTATACCATTGTTTCGTCTGAAGTTTGGGTTTGAATGAGGGGAATGTCCATAGTCTAGTATTATAATTTAACTGTGTTCTTTAGCTGATGTTTTCCTCTGTTTGTTGGGTTCGAATGCAGGTAGTTTAGGTAGGTTTTCAATTTTTTTTTTCTTTTGTGTGTGTGTTTTTCTATCACAGTGTTCTTAAGCATTGATTTCGTCTGCTTGTAGGTTTTGAAAAAAATAAAAAAAATAATAAATAAATAAAAAATAAATTATTTATATATATATTTATTGTGCTGTCCTGTTCGTGGTTTTTAATAATTAAAAAAAAAATCGTGTGCTATTTGTTTTTTGTTTGTTTGTTCCGTTTTCTCTTTTTTGTGTATGTGTTTGTACTTGTGTGTTCCCTTTTTATTATTTTTCTTTATTCCTTTTTTATTTCTGAATTTTTGTGCTTCTTTCCTTTCCTTTTTATCCCCCTTTTTAATTTTTTTTCTCCCCTCTCCGTGGTTTTGTTCGACTTTTCTTTGCCCCTTGTGGCAACATCTTGCTTGTTTTTCTCTTTTCAGTTCCCTGTGTTCTTTACGTCGAAGGGCTTGGACTGAAGAAGTTCAAAACAATTTTTGAACGAAACGCGTATCCTCTTTCCTTTTACTTCTTATGTGTGTTTTTTACAAAGTTTTTTAATTACTTTATTATTCTGTATCCTTGTTTTTAAACTGCAGGTTCTGTCTATTGTTTGGGATTGATTGCAGCCAGGGTTCGTTTCTTTGTGGTGTTCCATCCCTGTGTTAAAGCGTTGCTCTGTCTTGAGATTGGGTTAGAATCCATGGAGTGTCCATTGGTAATTCTTTTATTTTGTTTTTAAACCCTTTGCAGCCAGTGTTTGTTTCTTTGTGGTTTTACATACCCGTGTTCTTAAACCGTTGTTTCGTCTGGATATCAGATATTAGCATCCAGGAAGTGTCCATGTTGAACTATTATTCTTTCACTGTTCTCTTAAAACATTTTCCCGTAGGGTTTGAATCGAGAGAATGTCTATGTTGTGGTATTTTTCTTTAACTGTGTTCCTAAACTGGTGTTTTCTTCTGTCGGTTGGTATCGAATGCACGTAGGGTCTATTATTGCGTTTTTCTATGGTAGTGTAACAAGAGCCGGGCCACTTACCCACTGAACAGAGTCATCAGAGAAGATCTTGCTTCAAAACGGGTAGGGAGTAATGTCGACGCGCAGGGAGCACAGTCGACGTTTGCAGGAACGAACGCCCGAGAGCTGTTCTGCAAATGAAGGTAGCAAGGGGGAAAAATATACGTCACTTCCTTTACTGAGCGTTACTTCCGTCAGAAAAAAAATCTGAGTTACTCCCTAGTTGTGCCTATGCAAACTAGAGGTTTGACCTAGAAGTTTTACTTCAAAAAAAAAAAAAAAAAAAAAAAAAAAAAAAAAAAAGTTCCAAAAAGACAAAGCAGCTAAAAGTTGTCAAACTGTTACTAAATTTTTTAAGTGTCATTAAAATGAAGATACGAAAGGTTCAGCCTAATGATATATCATAACCAACAACAGCCCCAAATTTCCAACGTTTGTGTAGCAAAAAGATGTTAAGAAATCACACAAAAGACTGTCTTCTGAACAGATAATTGAAGCAGATGAAACAAAATACGACGGAGGTTCTCTTGCCTTACATCAACAAAATAATGCAAAATGTGCTAATCTAGATCTTAGTACTGATAGATTAGCACATGATGAATACTGATAAAAGTAAGTTGTATTCTGGACGATGATGGTACTTGGCCTCTAGTGATGAGTGATAAACTGAGACAAGAAATTCATCCATTCAGTTCTTCAATTATACCCTGTATTTTCAGATTAAATTACATTCTAAAAAGAGTATTGGCAAGATATAACCATGCAATAATAATGTAGCACACAACTGTAAAATAAAAGGGAAAGCAGGGCCCGTCTTTGATCCTAGGTCCAGGGCCCATAGTCTGATGTGGGGGGCCATGCCTCCCCCTTTCTTTGTCAAAAGTGAAACAATTCTATTATCCCGAATATAAGCCGCCCTTCTTTTTTCCCCCATCCCATCTGAGTCAACATACAGTATTGCACGCACGCTGGTAAATCCAACTTTCAATGTAATCATTCAAATCTGTTTTTGTTCTTCAGTCGTCTGTGTCAATCAAAAAATTTGTGAGAAAATCGTCTGTGAGCACACTAAAACTGTGTGTATGGAGTGATATCAACAGCGCCTTACTTCTCCTACAACTCTCTCAGCATCTTTTCTCAGAGTATGGTTCAGAAGACCATTTGGCTAATTGCATGTGCGAGCGACAAAATACTATGCTGTAGTAACCTACGAAACAGTGCATTAGTTATAAGTGTATTTAATAATAGTGGGGGTAGTAGAGAGTAAAACTCAAGTTTTAAATTAAGAAATCTAGAAGTGTACTTAATATTTAAAAAAATTAATTTGTTAATGTGTTTAGTTTTTAATTTTTCCTCTGGGGGTTCACGTGCTCATGTGGAGGAGCCGCCACTGGTCACGCGATTGGTTTCCAGCTTCATTTCAAATATCTTCATTCTGGGAGAAAATGAAATAGTTACCCTATTGCATATAGTCAGTGTGCACATTGTTATTCAGGGTAAAAAAAAAAAAAAAAAAAAAAAAAATCTCAGAGAAGCTATAGAATTGAAAAAAGTTTGAAATATTGGATAGCATGATATAAATAAAAACTTTGTGTAAAAACACACAAAATTTGCTCACCTTCTCAGATGTAAATAGTGAATTTGCAGTGATTCACTGATGATGAAAACTTACTAATAATAATCCATTAGATGAATGTTTAAAATTAGGAGAATACCTAAATTTTTAGAACAGCTAAGTTCTGTGACAGAACATGGATTAATGCTAATATACTATTAAAAAAACAGTAGGAAAAAATAATGTTTTGATACAAACCACTATAGAGCATATTTTTTCAAAAAATAAATAAAATAAAATAAATTAAACCATGTGTTTTTGTGTTGGAGTCTACGTAATTTTTCTTTTTTCACTCATGCTTTCATATTTAATGTGAAAATATAAGTGAAATGCTTCTGATTGAGTTTTTATTTCATTGTAGTAGTATTCTGTCTTTGTTTTAATTAAAAATAAAATAAGTTATCTTTTATGACTCGAAATCTGCAAGCCACGGTCCCAAGCTAGGCAGATTTCTGTGACTCTCTTTACTAAATTTATTTTTACTACCTTCTGTACTCGATATTAATACTAAAAACCTTTTTTCTTGAAGTGGGGTATAGTTTCTTTTATAATCTCAATTATAAGCCCATTACCAAAATGTATCTGTTTTGCTTTTGATAAAAGAGGTGTTACTTTTGGGATTTTATGACACATAAAAATCTCTAACAAATCTAAAATACAATTAATTACATAAAGATGAACTGCAAATTTCATTTTAATACATCTATCAAATATATCTGCTTAACTTTTTTTTTTTTTTTCTTTTAAATCATAGGCATAGGCATTCTTTAAAATCTGTTTCATAAAATCTATAGCGATGTTAAGAAAATAATTGTGAAGGAAAAATTTTTGCAAGGTAACAAAAATTTCAAGTAATTGTTATATTCACATTTTCAAGCTAATTTTTACCTGAGAGAAATTTTGTTAATATGAAAGCTAAGATATATATATATATATATATATATATAAGTGTAATGTAAAATGGTGTAATATCCCCCAGCCAGTCATTGTTAATGTAAAAACACTAAAAATGTAAAGTACAATAGAAATAAAAATAGAACAAATATCAGCAATGTCTCTTCAGAGGGAGAATTGCCGAATGTATGGGATGTTACAAAATTTTACATTACGCTATAAAGCACATGGTTCCTTCGACTGCATTTTGTAAGCACTATAGAGCTTATGTAATAATTTTTTTGTGTTATCTGTATTTACAAATTTATATATATATATTAGGATTGAAAATTAAATCCAAATATTTAATGGTACTGACAAAAATTTGGTATCAAATTTTTATCTTTCAAAATCATGAAAACAAGCGTAATTTTCAGCTGTTTGCAACATGCTACTTCTTATTTCTATACCTCATATGCTTTTTTTTTTTTTTTTTTTTTTTTTGTATATTAGTGGTATTTTGTGTGTGTCAAGTGTCTTTACATATTATTCTTACAGCTATCATTGGGTTAAATTTTTGACTTGAGATCAGGAATGTAGTGAGAAAAAAATTTTGAAGGGTGCCCAAAAAGGTGAAAAAGGTAGAATTTCCCCACAAAAATGCATGATTTATTGAGATCTAATAATAATAATAAAAAAAATTCAGCGGGTGGTCACACCTGCTCTGCGACATTTCTGTTTGAGATATAAATAAAAATTCAAGATATAAGCTATCTGTAAATGTGATGTTAACTTATTAAACAAAAGTTAAATGAAAGAAACTTTTACCACCATATGACAGACAACATGTTTGGGTTTTCATTTTTTACAGTATGTACATTATTTAAAATTTGTATCTATAAAAATAAGTATTTATAATAAATACCTTGGAAGGGGTTTATTTGGTCCTGGTAAAGATTCATTGCATTGTAGTAATTTCATTGGGATCTGAATGAATCGATCCCGGAATCATTATAAACAATTTATTATTTAGATTCAACTTTTATCAAACATAAAATTCTATTCATTTTAACAATTTCTGAAATTTAGACATATATACTGAATTAAAACAAACAAAAATTGCAATTTAGTTGATTCTAGGCAAACAAGCAACAAGCTTATATATGCCACACAACCAATTATGTAATATCAATCAAGTAAAATTCTATTGTATTGTAAGATGAATTATAAGTAACTTTTCATAATTTTGGAACAATTTTTAGAATCTAAAAATAGTTAAAACCATGGAATATCTTAAAATATAAATATTCAGCTATTGCTAGAGGTCTAGTCTTTGAGACTGTAAAATCACTTAATTTCGTAGAAATGAAGATAAGATGTCAGTGATTTTGCGAGCTGAAAATTTTGCTAATTTTATATTAATAGACCTGAAAATTAAAAAATTCCGAAACTGCCTAAACATAGAATCCCTTTTGCATAAAGGCATTTTAAGAAACTTTCTTTTGTCTGAAAAGTTCACCCCTCATTGCCCATTTTGAATGGCTTCAAAGAATCTAGTATAGATATTGTAAGCAAATGAGCTGCATTCTATTAGTTGAATTGTTTTATATTCAAGAAATAGTGGTAAGAAAGAAAGAGTTTGTAACTGTGTAAAAAAAGCATTAAATTTTGGTAAGTGAAAAATTTCTAATTTTTTATTATATTTTGAAGTGAAAATATTTTGCGATGCTTTAATTTTCGTGAATATGACATGCTCGTGAAAATAAAAGCCTCACAAAAATAAGTGATTTTACAGTACATTTAAACTTCATGCATTAGCCTGAATATCCTGTGTAATATTCTTAGTCATAAAATGGTAAATAAGAAAAGTAAAAGTTTATTTTAACAAACAATATGGTATCAATAACTTTTTCCGAAAGCACAATGCAAAATATAATTTTGGTCACATAAAGAAAACACTGACTGCCTTATAATATTATATATATATGTATAAAGTAAAACAACTGAAAAATATACAGACACTATTAAAGTACAAGAATAGTTAAACTTTCACTTATTCAACATATAAATTTAACAATATTCAAAAGCTTTACATTCAACAATTTCATATATAACGTAACATTTATGTTTCAGTCTTTACTGATAACAAGCATAGAAATCCGTTTACTTTATTATTATTTTTTCTTAAATGCACATTTAAAAAATTTCATTTTCATTGCCTTAGAAAATTGTTCATCATTTATCCAAAGCATCCTAGAGAGAAAAAATAATAATTAAATAATAAATTAAATAATTAATATTATAATTAAAACTTGTAAGAATTAAAGGACTTCAATAAAATAATACAAATTGAGTACATACTAAGGACACATGGAACATCTCAACAAGTAAAATCAGGCAATTTTTGCAAAGGATTTAACATCATGTATTTTATTTAAAAATAGATATAGAAATGAAATTTTTTGTCCACTGTATATACATACATTATAGTTTATATATATATACAGTAGAAGACCCAAAATCCGCACAGCTTGGTTCCAGACCTTGTGCAGATTTTAGAATTTTGCGGATTTTGGGTCATAAGAAATTTATTCTATTTCCACACCCCCCCCCCCACAGAAAATAATAGAAAAAAATATACAATAGAGATCAAGGGAAACAAATCATGTTACTTATAATTAGAATAATGATATAAAAATACAGAGGATTAATGCAATATACAAAATTATGAGATTACAGTACAACTTGTTTAAACATGTATATTCAATAGGTTAGGTCTTTGGGATGTTCAAATTATAGTTTTTATTTTTTTTTTTAATCATTATTTTCTGTTCGTAACACAGCTGTGTTGCTCTACAAATCTGAGATATTTCTTTCTCACAGCCTAACTTTCATTAAATGTTAATTTATCAACTTTTTGATCATACTCACTTGTTACTGTGTCCGAGTCTGTATCATGTGATCATAATTCAGTGTCAATTATGTCACTGTCAGTCATTTGAAAGTTATCAATGTTAAGATTAGAGCTCACAGACTCCTAAAAAATTTTTTTCAAGTGGGAATAGCTTATTTAGTTTTACTTTGTGGTTATACTGTAGTTTTCTGAACTTGAGGCTGGCAGGGCAGATTTCATTGTTTACATTGAACAGAGTGCGGATTTTAGAGCCTTGCGGATTTCGGATCGGCAGATTTTGGGTCTTCTACTGTATATATATAAATTACTTGATTCGTAAATTAGCTTTTAAGAACTAATTAACTCTCTCTAAGATAATTTTTTTGAACAGTATAACAGTTTGGTACACTTTTCTAAAAAAAGTATTGAGTTTATCACCTTAAAATTTGGTATGATATCAGAAAACATACTATCTGCGAATAATAAAACGCGATTTTGGTTTTGGCTAAATAGAAATTAAATTAAAAATATTTTACTAAGACTTTAAAAAATTGTTCACTCAGATCTCTAATATTAGGTATTTTTAAAAAGCCATATTTTAAGATTATATCTATTTTAAATCAACATAAATTATATATGTATGGAATCGTCTCAGTCTGCTCTACTTTTTAGTAAGATAATTGAAAATTTGAGCCAATTTATGTTTCATGTGCCCTACTAAAAATACGAGATATTGTCAAAAACTGAAAATTACAACACATAAATATTTTTACTTATTTCATACATTAAGAAAAACACAATACCCCCTCCTCATACTGTAAAAAAGTTTACAATTTTATTTTGTCACCTCTTTAATGATTTGGACATTCAAAAATACCACATCATCACAAAACTAAATTACACTTCACTGTTTAATTGTGCTCTACTAAACGAGATCTATTTATATAAGATTATATTTCACAGTCCCTCTCCTAAACAATACTTCAAGAAAAAATCTCATTTTATTATGGCTGTTCTCCTAGCCCCTTTCGACCCAAGATCAACGACGACTGTATCAAATTACTTGTTTGTTTGTCTGGTCATCATGAAACAGTTGTCTTTCTGTGGATACCAGCCCACTGCGGTATCAAAGGGAATGAGTCTGCTGACTATCTGGCTAAAAAAGAAGCTTCTATTTTACAGCTGAATAAGCAAGATCTGCCTTACCAAACCATAAAGAAAATAATTAAAACAAAGCTAATTAACTCCTTTTCTCAGGATCTTAACGACAGAAATCGACATAAGTACTGGTTTGACCATTTGCATACTATTCCTGAGTGGCCTAGAGATAAATTAGTGGCTCTCTTGCGGCTATACTCTGGCCATGACTGTCTTAAAAAACATCTACACAAGATCAAGTTGGCTCCTGACCCTTTTTGCCAACTATGTGATTCCAAAGCTGAAATGGACATGCATCACTTTGGTTCCTGCCATACTCTACCCTCAGTTTCCCTCTGGGAACGTTATTGGATAGCCAGAAAAAAGTTGATGGATTACTGATTTCAATTTTACTTTTTTTTTTTTTTTTTTGTAATTAGATGTCAGTTTTCCTGTACACCTTGCCATTAGAAAAAAAAAAATTATGGCTGTTCAGTTTAACAATAATCCTTCATATATATATATATATATATATATATATATATATACACATGCACACAGGTTGTCCATGAAAGGTGGTAAAGGGCTTAATTTTTTATTAGAGAGAAGTGGGCAATGTAAATTGGACAAAATATTCAAAATAAGGTCGGAAAGAAGATTCCCCCCAAGAAAAAGTTCCTCTCATTGATTTACAAAAAGTTATACTTTTTAAATTTGTATATGATTTCTGTACAAAAAAATCCCCCAATTAGCAAAATGTGCCCTATACACTAATGGGGTGATGTATACAATTTGAGAATTATATCCTAAAAACTATCAAAGGCATAAAATAAATATATGCTGACAAACCACTTTTCAATGGCTCTTGAAGGGAAAAAATAGAAAGAAGGGAACGTCAGATGATTGCATATCAGGGGTTGTACAGAAAGAAGCAAGCTGTAAAGAAATTTTTTTTTTTTTTCACTTTAGCAATAAACGCCTAGTCTCTGATCATCTTTGTTGAGACTTCTTATGGCGAAAAGCTGAAATTTTGTACTTCACATCTTTAGAGTATGGGGCACCTTTCACTAAGAACTTTTTCTTAATAGTCTTATTTTGAACATTTTTTTTTTAAGTAAAACTTCTTTTGTCGCGACTAGAGGGTAACTTAGATTTTTTTTTCTGACGGAAGTAACGCTCAGCAAAGGAAGTGACGTATATGTCATTTAGTCCACGGCAAGCGCCCCTGAAAAAGAAGAACTGCAGAAAATCCTACATTTTCGACCGCTCGCTCCTTTTGCTGACTTCATTGTTGAAAATGCATTATCATTATTTAGTTTTTCTTGAGATAGCAACGTTATCCACAAAATATGTATTTAAATATCTCGTTTTGCCGATGGCAACTAGTTGTAAAATTCTATACTCTCTGAGGAGTTTGTGAAGATTTCCGTGGGGAAATAACTTTTGAATTAAATTGTTTTTAAGAGGTCTAACGTTTATTTTCTTGATTGTGTATCGTTAGATTGTGGCTAGTACTTGTTTTCAGACATAGAATTATTACTGCCGTGGTGGTATTTGATGAACATACAAATGCCAAACGCGTTTTAAAATAAACGACTTGGTGCAGTGATTAATATTTGGCGTCCGCTTACTACAAAGCTGGGTTAGTATTTTGACTAACTCTTGATACGACATTCATCGTGTAAAAATACGGGGAACCTGTTAGGGAAAGAAACGGCGATTTCTCGCCGTTTCTTTGAGACATCAATCTTTATATATCAATAAGCGTTTTGACGGTACATCCAACATAATATTTTACATGTAATCCCAACCTCACAGGAGGTTGTCGATAATCCATATTTTTAGATGAATAATATACAAGGTTTTGGAAAAGCACAAAGAAATGGAACCTGTCTGCAATCGAACCGGAAAAGTAGTTGGAAACGTCAGTTTAAGAACACTTTTCCTGGATTCTAACCCAACTTCAAGACAGAACAACGGTTTAAGAACAAGGAGATGGAGCACCCCAATTAAAGGGACAGTGGCTTCAAATGTACCTAAACAGCAGAGGGAAATTTTCATTTAAGAACACTGTTGGAGGATCATACTTCGATCCCACGAAGGTAAATTTATAGGAGGGGACACTTCGCTTAGAAAGTTGGATAAGGCCATTGTTGCAAACAAATGGCGCTACGCACACTGGGTAACTGCGCATCTCAGGTTGTTTATATTTCCATCGAGGCGAAGTAAATGGAGATCGTTGAATTATCAAAACTTCAAAAAATTAAACACATAGACTTATGAGCGTGATATATAGTAATTACTGGTTTCAGATGTGTTTTAATTACATAATTGTCTTATAATACTATTTCGTAGTGAATATAGGCAATAGTTTCAAAGTGAAGTGATATTATTAATAGTGATGTAACGAATATTCGACCACTATTCGGTATTCGGCTGTCTTGCCGAATATTCGGTAAGCCGAATATTCAGTTGGCCGAATATTCGGTAGGCTGAATACTGAACAGGTATTCGGCCGAATACTTCTACGTATTCGGCTGAATAATTTCAGAAAAAAAAGAGAGAAAAATATTTTTTTTTAAATGCATTTACAAATAATACTGCTTAGCTATACTTCAATGAGTTAATCTCATAATAAAGTATCCTAATTCATTGAATTTTAAGCTGAATGAGACATAATCTAATGCAATAATAATATTACAGAAATGGAGACTTTTCTACTTATTGACACTACTTGACTTGATTTTTTAATTTCTTTATTGGGTAGGGGTAGAAGGAATTTTTTCAGATCCTTAATTACAAGCATAATTTTGAAAAGCTGCTCAATATGTTTTGCTCAGAGTCTGTAAAACTCAAAACATGATGTGATTATGTATAGTTACCAGATTAATGACATTTAGCATAGCATATTTATTAAATTATGAATATCTCAAAATATAATTATGCTGCTATGAGTGTAACTTTGTAAAAGATATTTTATCATAACCAATATTTTTTTAGTTTTACAGATAATATACTGTTGTTTGTTTTTAAGTACCTACAAATAATACAAAATGAATTTTAATTAATCTTTATTTATTATTTAATTACAAAATTGAAAAGCAATATTTTATTTACAGTTAAAATGAAATTTTAAAAAATGTAATATTCGGCCTAAACTATGAGCTGAATATTTGGTATTCAGCCTGAGTTATTGACCGAATATTCGGTATTTGGCCAAATCACTATTCGTTACATCCCTAATTATTATTTGTCAAATGCCAGTTGCATTGGCCGTTAGGCCATTAAACTCCTAAATATTATGTATGTCGTGTCTGTTATTATGTATGTAAAAGATGTATGTAAAAGATTATGTAAAAGATGTATTTTAAGAAATGTTACGTAAGAAACGGACCCTGGCTGCAATCAATCCCAAACAATGGACAGAACCTGCAGTTTAAAAACATGGATACAGAATAATAATTCGAAACCTACTAGCAGACGAAATCAACGCTTAAGAACAGTGTGATAGAAAAACACAACAAAAATTACACTACCTGCATTCAAACCCCACAAACAGAGGAAAACATCAATTAAAGAACACAGTTAAAGTATAATACTAGACTATGGACATCCCTCCCCCCATTAGACCCAACCTGCAGACAGAACAATGGTATACGAAAACAGTTACACTTCCTGGATTCTAAGTAATTATCATGAATGACCGATGATTCTTACTGGAGATTTTAATGTTAATTTTTGCTCTCAAGAATCTCAGTCGTTAGTTGATTTTTTAAAAGAAAATTTTGATCTAACTATGAATACTTCTCGACTTCAATCAACAACGCATTTCGGTACAACGATAGATGCTGTGTTTTCAAGAAAATTAGCAAATTTAGAGAGTTAAATTTGTGTTTCACATTATAATTACCACAGACCTATAATTTCATACATAAAAATTATGATGACATCCAAGTACCTATTTCCAATGAATAATATGAATATAACAATTATATAATCTTTGTAAAGTACATGAATAATAAATATAATTAAATTATAATATGATATTTATTTTAAATTTAATCATTTGAGTGATATGTGTCGTAAACGTAAAAGAAGTTTTACTTCAATTGCGCGTAAAGATTACACACATAACTTTTTTTTTTTTCAATTTACATTGTCCACTTATTTCTAAAAAAAGAATTAAAGCCCATTACCATTATTTTGGGACACCCTGTATACATATAACGGTTGTCTTAAAAACACTGATCTAGGTGATCAGGTGATCATTCCTTAAATATTCATCATAGACATTTACAATAACTCATGTTTTTTTTTTTTTTTTTTTTTTTTTTTTTTTTTAAGGTAAAGAATTTTGTGCTATTGTTTAAAATTTTCAGGAGAATAATCTAAATAAATACAAAATTTAAATTTTTATACATCCCTTACAAAACAATTCCTGATCAGTAATATGTGCCCCATACATTAATTAGGTGATGTACAAAATTTCATCATAAATAAGGTTAGAGATATGTTTAAACAAAGTTCGTAAGAAGCTATACAGTGTTACATTCTGCTCGGCAACACAGTATCTCATTGTGCACCTTTTGAATTCATTGACTCTAATCTACGAAGTGCACTTTCAACATTCAAAGTATCCCACCTGAGAAAAGGGTTGACAAACCCTACTTTACATTATGGTTTCATTCACCATATAAACAAGAACTAATAAAAAGAAAGAAATTTGCATGCAAAATATACGGCAAAAATGAACATACCTGTCATTTTGTGCCTTCCCTAGGATGCAAAGAAGTAGAAATGAACAGTTAGAGAAAGAAAAGTTACATTAATGCAGTAACATGCAGATCCATGAAATGATGAAGACTATTGTCCATGCAAGAATTTTTTTTTATTATCAAGCATACATGCAAGTAAAGTGTTACAAGATACAATCTTACCATTTTCTTTTTTGATTTTGCAGTATTCTTTACTTTTGTTTCAGACTAGAAGAACACAGGTGGGGTTAAAAGTATTAGTAAGATTAGTTTAGTGAATTATCACTTATTTGCAAAAAAATCCAGCATTTTGATAGCAAAAAGTAAAAGATTAAATTTCAATAGGCAAAGTAAAATAGATGATTTATATCGTATAATACATTCCATAATGAGTAGGTTTGCAAATAAATTGTTAGCTAAAATGGAGCATAACTAAAAAATTTTAAAGGAAAAAATAAACGAGTAAATACCAGTTCACCGATTAAGACAACAAACTTAAAGGATTGTGAGTTTAAATCTTAACAACTGCAAAACATCACACAGTAAATAATATCTTAAAAGTTCATTGTAAAACATGATTGGTCAAATAATTCAATTCGATCTTTTAAAGATTAAAATGATCTTTATTTGAAGAAAATGTTAAGTTATTTATATTATCCTATACAACTGCCAAATTTATCCAGAAAGCAGTGTCGCTAAGAGATTTATTTCAACATTTTCTTTAGTGCAATCTAAAAAATCTTTGAACAAATACTTATTTGAAGCTGATTTATTGCTGTGAGGGTAAGATTAAAAAAAGAAAAAATATATGTACAAATTGCAGAACTGGGTGTAACTTAAAAAAGTCCAGCTTTCAACTTAAAAAACTTTTTAATACTTCTGTTTATTTTACTTGGATGCACTTACTTTTATTTTAGCAGTTCTTTGCACAGGGTGTCCAGCATATAACACCCTGATTTCCAAATTAAAAATCTCAAAAACAAAATCAATAAAAGAATGCAGCAAACAATATGTTTATAATGTACAGGAATCATACTCATTTTTCAAAATGAAATTTAAAAACTATTTAAGGAACCCAAATTTTTTCTCACAAAACAGTGGGAGAACTGAAAAGATCTTTTTCAGTTCCCACGGTTTTGTGAGACGACGAGCTTTGACTGATTTATTTTATATCACTACCATGCTCGGCCATATGATTGTTTGTGGTGAGGGAGACAAGTAAGGGTCCTGTTCCAGAAAGATACAATATTTATTGCTGAAGCACTTCTGTGTTATACCAGTACGTAAATCATAACAATATGGAAGCTGGGGGGACTGACCCCTCCATGGCAATAGGTATGAGCACCCATGATCACTAGTTCTTATTGTTCATCTTAGCAAAATTTTTTGGATAATTGATGATTGGGAAAGTGGCATGAAATAGTAATAAAAATAATTCATTTCTCAGTTTCAATCCCACAGGATTAGGATTGCATTCCCCAGGTAAGAGGATGGATAACTTAAAAAAAAAATAATAAACATAGAACTTGTTTGAATTGAAATAACCTTTTACTTAGCATAGGAAAAAAAAAATTAAAAATACCTCATTAACAGGAACAGGGCAGGAGATAGTACTAGAGGCAGTTCCATTAGCTGTAGAAACCTTAAAAAAAATAAAAATAAAAGTCTTAGCCCATGCGTGTGTATATGTATATAGTAGGGTATGTCCCAAAATGTCCAACTATCAACTTGAAGAAAAAAAATATTCTCACCCTCCAAAAATATTCTTCACAATATAAAATACCTTGACTTTTGAGCTAATATATATATAAATATATATAGGTCTCTCAAGATCACAATTTACTTAAATATCAGCAAAATAGTGTGAAATGTATTTTATTAGCTAGATGAAAAACTATTAATGTTCAAAGGACGTTTTTTTTTTTAAATTTATGAAAGCTACAAATATATTGTTTCAAACAGATTCTATATAAATTATGTTTTTGTTCAGGGTATGGAGGAACATACAATATTACTGAAAAAGAAAAAAAAAAAAAAAAAAAAAAGAAAAATGAGACTTTGTTCACATTTCTACTTTTTGTATAATCATGCACACAATCTTAAGTAAACAATTATTTTAGGACAGGTAAATACAATGAAAGAGTAAGAATGCTCTCAGACCTTTACATACTTATTATTAACACAAAATCTATCAACTTTCTGTGTTAAAGGAGGATATTTTATTTTATGTGTATGTATGTCCAAGCGATTTCGGAAATGGCTCTAAGGGATTTCCTTAAAATTTTGTACTAGGGGTTTTTGGGGGAGTCTGAAATTGATTGCACTAGGCTATGTGACTGAAAAAATCTAAATGGCTTTAAATGTAAAAAATTTCTGTGTTGGATAGTAACACCATCTATTGATATAGTTTGTGAAATACTGTGTTTGTTTTGATAAGCAAAAGTTAAAAATTCAATTATTCTTAATAGTTCTTAATACTATTAAGAATGATGCTACTATAAAAAACTATTGGCAAATTTTCTGTCAAAAATTGCTAACATTTACTATTTTGCCTTTTTGTAACTAACATGTGTTTCGGTGCAGATACTGAAACCATGGGTGCAGTAAATATTTTTCATGCAGATGTGCCAAGTTTCCAAACTTAAAAAGTCTGAAATTTTGTATGCATATTTTTTCAACATAAAATGCATGCATAATCAATGCTTTTTTAATTATCATGTGTGTCCATATAAACTTAGTATCATATTACTTGAGCTGTACAATGTAAATTTAGTTTCAAAAATCAGAAAAAAAAGAAATATCTGAAAATATAAAACAATCAAAATACATATGATACAAACTATTCATACATGAAATTTATGTAGATATAGCACTAAAATTTGAAATATACAATATCTTAACAAAAAAACATTTCCTAATTTTGTACACCTTTGAAATTCTTTAGAATATCTATACATATAATAAAATAAAGTCCCCTGGCAGGGTCTGTCTGAACGCGATAAACTCAAAAACTACCGAGCGGATTTCCATACGGTTTACACCAATGGACTGTATGATGCATGAGGAAGGTTTACATATATAATTTATTAAGGTTTCATATAAATTGTCTGAAATATGACAATAAATGTTGAAAATGTCAGAAGTTTTATAACTTACGCAATGATAACTCAATGAACCAAAGCGCCATATTATATGATGCAAGTAAAGTGCCATAGATGAGTCTCAATATTTCTTTTAGTTATGAAGGAAAACACTCTAGACTTAATAAATTTATGAAGATAATTTTGGCCATGCACTTTAAGATTTAACAAGAATGACATAATGGACTTTGGGTTTTATAAAGTGGTTCATTTTTTAAATGTTCTTAGTTAGCGCCATATTTTATGATGCAAGTAAAGTGCCACAGATACGCTCCATGCAGTGGTGGATTTCCCATAAGGCGTAATAGGCATATGCCTTAGGCCCCGTGCTTTTCAACTCGTTTACCAATATTTATCGTTAATTTATGTAATGTCAGAAAAGTAAAAAAATACTTCACAAAAAATTTCAAAGCACGCAAACCAAATTTGCCTTTTAAAATCTTTGTTTGGTGTCTGTTTCTCGGGGGAGGGGGGAGCCCAACCGCCTGAAAATTCTTCTCGGATAAGAAGGAATCAGATTTTATATCCCTTGAACAGTTCATTCTGTTTCTTTCCTGCTGCCCAGCCTCTAGACCATATAGCTGTCCAGCGGAAAAAGGGAGCTTTTAATTAGACTAAGGGAGAGGTCTCTAATGCTGCTGTAGGTTATTTATTATTCACTTCCGCAAAGATTGGACCACCGAAACCCAAAAAGAGATAGCTGCATTCAATACAGTGAGAAAACTGTCGTAATCAGGGATGTCTTGAAATTCGACTACCCATAAACTCCCACAGGGCTGTATGGGTTTCGTAAACACGGTAATTTGAGTCATGGATATGGTAAGTGCTATAGCTTAGCTTTGTGTGCAACGCATATGTCCATTGCTTTTCTCATCCAGGTTTTCAGTTAGTCAATCACTCCGATTCAAAGTGCTGTGTGCTAAACTACCACTCTGCCAAATTTGTTATGGTGTTTTGTTTTTTAAATTTTGTGTTGTGTTCTTCTTAATTTGTATTTAGAAGATCCAATATATAGTACTTAGTTGTAGGACAAGTGAACCCTGAAAGGTAAGATATGTTACATTTTATTAAAAATTGTAAATGCTCTCAAATACTATTTAATATTGTAACCAGCGGTATAGCAAATATTATTGGCGCCTGGTGCAGTCTTTTAAATTGCCGACGTATTTTCTTTAAGTTCCGGCAATCTGCTGCCCCATTCTTTCTAATTTTCGGTGTTCGGCCTTTACCGATACATTTGTTTTCAGCTTAGCACCCGGGGACCCGGGGTGGACCAGGCCCCGCAGCCTCTTTTTGCTATGCGGAATTGTGATTGTTTTAAACTATGAATGCGTATTTAGTAATGTTATAATTATTTCAAGAACTAAAAAAGGAAAATATTAGTCACGCAAAGTATTTTACTGTCACTATCAATTCCACTTTTTATTTATGCAAACTCTGAGGTTCATATTTTGAAAATTTTCAAAAAATCGTTATTGGTTATAAAATTAATAAGAAATTTTTGCTGTTAATATCTTGAAAAATCACAGCTTCAGAAGTATTTAGGATAATTAATCCTCCAAGCAGCTGAGACGTAAAATCCCGCCAACTTCGTTCCAGTTTTCACTGCAATGCATCTATAACTTAAATTATTTATAACAGTCAGGTATCATAAAATATGTTCCGACATTACAGCTTGTATGTAATTTAGGAACTTTTATTTTAATAATTGTAAATCTTCCTATCAAAATTTTATTTTTTGTATAATTTTAAAGCTACATGAAAATTTTACGGTAAAAACAACTTTACACTATTTGCCCATTTCCAGGACGCTCAGAGTGTTAAATAGTAATTTTAGGTTTTGTGCTGTGGCAAGCCTAGACGAGGGATTATCTGTTTATTGGTTTGAGGGGAAGGGGGAATTGCCTTGGTCTCGGGACATTTCAAAAGGCTCTAACACTTATTTATGTTACATCTGGGAAAAGTCAACTAAAACTCCATGCCATTAAATCGACAGCTGCGTGGTAGGCTTGAACCTGGGACCTTCAGCCTATAGCAATTTTATTGCAGCTATAGTACAGCATACTAGCACTGGGTGGTTTGTTTTTTTCATTAGTTTATTTTATTTCTGCTATACATATATATATATGTACAAAGCCGTGATCCCCTCCACGACCGAAATCTTTGTCGATGGATTAGTAGTTTTTTATTTGCGTGGACTCTGAAAATTTTGCTACAGTGCCGTCAAGTGGCGGGTTATAGCAAAATGGATAACGCCAAAATATTCTCATTGTTCAAATAGCTATGTATACTGATTTTCATAGCGACCGTTTGAATGGTCAAGAATTTGGCTTGCTGCAGCGTCATCTAGTGGAGAGTTAAAATAATAATGCATTACAGTGCCATCTAGTGCTGAGTAACAACAAAAGGAACACAGTTAGAATATATTCTTCGTGCTGAAATGTGTAAGTATAAGGAATTTTATGCCGATCGGTCGAAAAGTATAGAAGTTGATTCGTTGCAGCGCCATTTAGCAGCAAGATACAGCAAAATGGATACTGAAAAATATTCTCCGTGTTCTAATAATCAGCGTGTACCAAATTTCATCGAAATCGGTTGGACGATATACGCATAGTAAACGGCTAAACGGAATAGAATTCGACGTTCTGCTGCGCCACCTGGTGGCGAGTTAGAGGAAAACGGATAGCATAAAAAGCTTCTCCATGATAAAAGACTTAGGTGAACCAAATTTCATGGTGCAACGGTGCTCAACGGTGCTGGAGTTTTTCAACCTCATACACTCATACCAACATTCATTTTTATCTATAACCAGTGTCATTATATATCCCAGTCTCAAATAAAATCCAGTTTCAAATCTAAGCCTCGCCAAAGTGCCAACATACGCCATTTTGCAAGCGTTTTTTCAGGAAATCATTCGAAGCATTGACTTAGCAGCAATCAATAAGGGAAATGGTTCGACCACGAAAAAGTAAAGCAAGCCTTTATTTGAAAAGTGGAATCCCTTAATACAGCCGAATTTTTAAAAATTATCAACTATAACGTGTTTTATTCATCGTTACTCCGATGTACTAAATGAGAAGATTTCAATTTTCTGAAATTTGGCAGAATTCCCCCAACTTAAATCAATGTACTCCATTGGCGAGAATTCTGAAGTTAGATCGCTTGAAATCCCTTAATAACTGCATTATTTCTTCACGAAGCATTAAAATCTAACGCTGTATTCTAATAAAACCTTTGCACTTGTTTTCAAAAATCTATTTCCTTAAGCTCTCAATAAATTGCGCCAAGCCGAAAACTGCGCAAACCGCTAGAACTCACTTACTCAAAATCGATATTTCAGCCACTATTTTTTTTCGCCAAACTAAAAAATTTTACACATTAGCCTCGGAAATCTTCAATTCTTATTGTTTTGCGTATAAAACATTTCATTCCTGCTCTGATTTCCCATGCACACGATATTATAATTAAAAAAAAATAACCTTACGAATATAAACTAACAAAAAAAAATCATTATTATTCTTTTATTTTTACTTTGAGAATTTAAAACATTTTATTCGGCAAAATCGCCACACATGGCAACCACAATCCTTATTTCACACTTTTTTCACAACAATTACAGAAAGGGGTTACAATTACGGAAAGCTTTTTGCATGGAGAGCATAAAAAATCTCTTAAATTACGGGAATGGGTGGACTTTCAAAGTTTTAAAGTGGACTACGATTTATTCTGTATTATTTTACATATCTGTGCTAATCCACAAACAAACAAACAGAATTTCATTTTTATTTATAAGATTATATATATATATATATATATATATATATATATATACACACACACTCATACATAATTATTCCTATTTATTCTTAATTTGTAAATTTTCAAATATTGTTCTGTGTCAAAGCAAAATTGATATCGTGCTTATTATGAGTAAATTTTTAAAATATAAGTAATTATTATTATAATCATGAATAATTTGATCTAAAACCAACCAATCAAAATAGTTTTGTAGATCGATAATGTAGATAATAATGATTATTTGCTTGTGTGTTGTGCTTATCTTTATGATGAAAACTCAATTTTTAACGTTTTTATTTGATATTAATTAATTAGCTTTTGATAATTTGTTCAAAATTTATAATTTTTCGATATTTTGGAGAATTCTGAAAGTTTGGATGCCATATTAATTTTTTGGTCTCTAACCAAAGAGCTATTTGACCTAAAGTGTCAAAATGTATGTTGTTTTTTAAAGCGTTTTGAAATCTTTTATACAGCACGCCTCACGATGGCACAGTAATTATGTCACTGAACAAGGTAGACGGCCGAATGTGAAGGTCCCGGGTTCAGGTCCCATTGCGCTGCTGTCGATCTAACGGTGTTTTGGTAGGTTTTCTCCAGATGTAACGTGAATACGCGTTAGAACCCCTTAGAAAGTCCTACTACCAAGGCACCCCCATCCTTGGCAGATCGCTCTAGCGTAGAGTTGTCATAATCACACAAAACAAACTTTTACAAAGCATATTATGTAACGTGACCATATAGTTTAAATTCTTTTTCCTAAACTAAATATGAACTTAAAAATTTTAATTTTTCAGAACTACCTTAGTTGTTTGGAGTATCTTGCTGAGTATGACGAATTTCTAAAAGCTCACATGGATAAATATAAGAATGTTGGCAGTGGCTAAACAAATTATTGTCCCATAGAATATTTGAAGAATTTTTGAGGTTGATGGCATCTTTTTTAATAGATGAACTTGAAAAAAATGTAAAAGAATATGTATATTTTCGTCTCATTTTAGATTCTACTCCCGACATAAGTCACGTAGATCAGCTAAGTTTTATCATAAGATATATTACAAAAAAGGGAAACATTAAAGAGAGCTTTTTCGGATTTATTCCCATTGAATCACACTATGCTGAAACTTTTGAAAACGCTGTTCTAAAAAAATTAAGTGAACTAAAAATTGATATAAAAAACTGTAGAGGTCAATCCTGCGATAACGCTGCCAATACTATTGCCAATACTATATGTGAGGTAAGTACAACGGCCTTCAGGCTAAAATTAAATGCCATTTCCCATCCGCAACATTTATACCTTGCGCGAATCATAGTTTGAATCTTTTGGGAAATGCAGCTGCTGAATCATGCTCAGAAACCATTCAATATTTCAGTTTTGTACAAAATTTATATGTATTTTTTTCGTCATCTAACGAGAGGTGGAATATATTAACAAAGTCTGTCGATAGTTCAGAAAAATCAAAGCATTTAAAAAGAATATGCGATACCAGATGGTCTTCAAGATCAGAAGCAATAAATGGAATCATTTCAAACTATCAAAATATATATGAAGCTCTTAAAAGAATAAGTGAAGATGGAACTCAAAAAATTATTTGTAAAATTGAGGCCAGTGCATTAAAAGACAAACTTTGTCAATTTGAAACAAAAATTCTAACAGCAATATGGCATCCTATTTTAAACAGGATTAATTCACATGCTTAAGTTTGCAAAATATAAACTTAAGTATTATAAAAGCCCACACTCTGCTAAAATCATGCCAAGAGTTCATAGAAGATCTGAGGAATAATTATGAATCCATAGAAGAAAAAAGACAATCGTTTATGTACTCAGAAGAGAACCTCAATGAATATAAAATTAGAAGGACACGAAAAAGGAACGCAAATAAATACTTTGATGAAAATATCGAAAATGAAATCACAATGAATACAAAAGAACATTTTCAATACAATGTTTTTTATGTTATTTGTGACACTTTAATTAGTGAGATGAATGTCAAAAGAAAAGTATACAACAACATGTTAGAGACATTTAAAGTATTTTTTGAAGTAAATTTAGAACATAATGACATTGAAGAATGCATTAAAAGATTGTTACAAACTTTCAAAAACGACATCGACTGTGATGTACTAAAACACGAACTTATGCAGTTTTTACATTTTTGTAAAGAAGAAAAAGTGTCAGGTCCAAATGATATGTTAAAATTAATTATTGATTTTGGCCTACAGTCGACATTTCCTAAAGCGGAGGTTTTGTTAAGAATATTCCTAACAATACCTAACAGCAATGCTTCAAGAGAAAGATCATTTTCAGTGCTAAAACGCATAAAAAATTACTTGCGAAATTCTCTTTCGCAAGAACATTTAGCTTCATAATAAAAACATATAAAACATTATTTAATACGGCGGATTAATTAGTTAAAAATTTTTTATTTGGGAATACCTTATTCCCCCGTACACGATATATATTTCGGTTATACACATAACCATCATCAGTCGTTTCTGGATCTCACACTAATGGCGGCTTCCTTTTTTATCTCTTCGTTCTTCTTCTGGAAATTTCGATGAATGATGTCATCTCATGATTGGTCGATTGTATGAAGCGCATCGTTGATGCTGCCATCTGTCGTCACTATTTCTAAGCTCTCACGAATTTAGGCATATATACTATTTTTAAAGTTGGCTATTTTTTTAATATTTTTAAAATCAATGGTAATGGGCTCTTCCAAAGCAAAACGGGCGAGAGCGGTACTTTGTTTCTGGAGGTTAATGTCTTGAAAATGTTCGTTTTTTCGCTCTTTAATTTTCCTTTTTGTAACGCCGATGTAGCAATTTTCTTTATTAGTATCGTTTGACATAAAATTAATTTTATAGATCCCTGCGGTTTCGATGGGGTTGATTGGGTCTTTTTCCTATCTAATGCGCTAAAAAATTGTTTTATTAGGTTTAATTGGAATACGGAAGTTCTTTTTACTGGCGATATTAGAAAGTTTATTGGCTATCCCCCGGCTAAAGGGGATAGCGGTAGTAAAACGTGGTTTATCTTTTTGACGGTTGTCTATAATATTTAATTTACGTTGCCTAGCTTTGAAAACTTTATTGAAAATTTCTCGAGGGTAGTGGACGTCTTGACATTGTTTCCTTATGAAAGAAATTTCTTTTTGAAGGAGGTCGTTGTTAGAACAAACTTTGAAAGCGCAGTCGATATAGGAGCGAATAGCAGCAATTTTATAGTTGAAAGGGGTTTTAGATTTAAAATTTACTATATTAGTATTACAAGTAGGTTTTCGAAAAATGGTGGTCTCAATGAGATTATTGTTTCTGGTTATGTTCACATCTAAGTAATTGAGGCTATTATTGATTTCTTTTTCGTAGGTAGATCATGAAGACCGTAAATGCCTCAGCAACCTAAAGAAAAATAACAAGATCGTTTGCTTAAGCTCTGACAAGACAGGAAAGATTGTTATTCTAGATAAAAAAGATTACCAAGAAAAAATGGAGCAAACCATCAATAGCCTAAACGTTTTAATCTTCCCAAAGACCCCACCACGAAAATCAATAATAAACTAAAAACTTTAATAAAAAATGGTTCCTGGCCGGATCAGAAAGGTCCTAACTATAACAATACCGCTAATTTCGCCCCACGGATTTTCGCTAAATTTAAAGATCATAAGAATCCCCCCTCCCTTCGCCCAATCGTGAGCAAATGTGAAGGCCCCACCTACACTCTTGAAAAATATATGAAGGATATATTGCAAGAAATTATACCCCCCTCTAACAGCACTCTAACTTCCACCGACGATTTCATTAAAAACATCCGCGATTATAAACTTAATGAAGACGATATTATGGTAAGTTTCGATGTTGTAAATCTATACCCGTCAATAGATATTAAAGAAATGAACCAAATTATTAACAAACAAATTCAAAGTAGTTTTAAAGATATAGACATAATTAACACCCTAACTAGTGCAATAAATCTAATTTTAAATAATTCATATTTTCAATATAATAATCACTTCTACCAACAAATAAAAGGAGTCCCCATGGGCTCCCCCATATCCGGAATAATTGCCGACTGGAAAATGAGAATCCTTGAGGAACAGATTAAACAGACACACTATAGTACCATCAAACTTTGGCTTCGCTATGTCGACGATATCTTCGCTATCCTTACCACCCACAATAATGAAGAAAATAATTTGATCAATCAACTTAATGCCATAGACCCGAACATTAAATTTACCTACGAAAAAGAAATCAATAATAGCCTTAATTACTTAGATGTGAACATAACCAGAAACAATAATCTCATTGAGACCACCATTTTTCGAAAACCTACTTGTAATACTAATATAGTAAATTTTAAATCTAAAACCCCTTTCAACTATAAAATTGCTGCTATTCGCTCCTATATCGACCGTGCTTTCAAAGTTTGTTCTAACAACGACCTCCTTCAAAAAGAAATTGCTTTCATAAGGAAACAATGTCAAGACAACCACTACCCTCGAGAAATTTTCGATAAAGTTTTCAAAGCTAGGCAACGTAAATTAAATATTATAGACAACCGTCAAAAAGATAAACCACGTTTTACTACCGCTATCCCCTTTAGCCGGGGGATAGCCAATAAACTTTCTAATATCGCCAGTAAAAAGAACTTCCGTATTCCAATTAAACCTAATAAAACAATTTTTCAGCGCATTAGATAGGAAAAAGACCCAATCAACCCCATCGAAACCGCAGGGATCTATAAAATTAATTTTATGTCAAACGATACTAATAAAGAAAATTGCTACATCGGCGTTACAAAAAGGAAAATTAAAGAGCGAAAAAACGAACATTTTCAAGACATTAACCTCCAGAAACAAAGTACCGCTCTCGCCCGTTTTGCTTTGGAAGAGCCCATTACCATTGATTTTAAAAATATTAAAAAAATAGCCAACTTTAAAAATAGTATATATGCCTACATTCGTGAGAGCTTAGAAATAGTGACGACAGATGGCAGCATCAACGATGCACTTCATAGAATCGACCAATCATGGGATGACGTCATTCATCGAAATTTCCAGAAGAAGAACGAAGAGATAAAAAAGGAAGCCGCCATTAGTGTGAGATCCAGAAACGACTGATGATGGTTATGTGTGTAACCGAAATATATATCGTGTACGGGGGAATAAGGTATTCCCAAATAAAATTTTTTTAACCATTTAGCTTCATTTGGAATTTTGAACATCGAAAGTGACGAGTTAAATAAAATAGATTTTGAAATTATCATTGATAAATTTGCTGCCGAAAAATGTAGGAGGAAATTAATTTAACATTTAACTGTAAATAGTGAACTAAAAAATATGTATGTTGTGCTTAAAGGATATATTTAAATGGCTCCGTAAATGATCTTGTTTAAACTATAGCAAAACATACAACCAAATGAAATTAAATTGCATAATTTTTTAATGCTTCAGCACCGAAAATTAAGTTCACAGCAAAACTACAGTTCATGGTAACCATGATGAGGAAATAAGAATTTTGTAAATTATTTTTTAAGTACCCATATTTTCAAATAAATTTTACTTATATTGGAAATCAGAGGCGTAGCCAGAAATTTTTCATGGGAAGGGGGGGGGGTTACGACTACTGCAACTCACATATATGCATGCATATATGTGATAAGGGAGTGAAGGATATACATTTTGTATGGCAAAAAATTCCTCATGAGGGGGGGGGGGTGTTATGCCCCCTAACCGCCCCCTTGGCTACGCCCCTGTTGGAAACTTTTCTTAATTTGTTTATGAAACTCACAACTTGTTCTATTTGTATATAAAATTTGAGAGGGGGGGGGGGGTACCTGGCCAAAAGAGAATTTATTCATAAAATTTCAGTGGGGGATATGAAATAAGGAATCAAGGCCCCGCATATTTTTGACGCCTAGGGCCCCGCTCTCCTTAAATCCGCCACTGGCACCATGAGTCTTAATATTTGAACCAAAGCGACATGGATAAGCTCCATGAGTCTTAATATTTGTTACAGTTATGAAGGAAAAGACTGTAGACTTAATAAACAATTTTAGCCATGTGCTTTGAGATGGAACAAGAATGACATTACGGATCTTCGGTTTTATAAAATGCTTTTAGTTTTTTAAATGTCTTTAGTTAGAAAGAAAAAGCTGCATTTTACAACGGTATGTTTGTTATTAAATTTTGTAGTGAATACTGTGTTTTATATTTTGGGAGTACCTATATTCTGATTAAATTTTATCGAAGGTCATTATTATTAGTTATTTGTTTTATTTTAAATGACTGTCTTATTTTGTGACATCTGTGATATGAGGTTGAATTTTCTTATTTAGGTATACTAAATAATCATGCCACGGTGAAAAGCAAATATAGGCCACAGTAAGTCAACTGCCAAAAGACTTAGTCGAAGTATTGAAAATAATGAAGAGAGGGAAGTTCGTTTATGATTGGATCGAGAGAGACATACTTATAAAAGAGTTCGAGAGTTGTCTGAGGAACGTGAAGCCCATTTGTTTTTACACTGTAATAATCATAATGCTCAAAGAAAACAGAAAATTCTGAAGATGGACAACTCCGCTTACTTAATGACTGTATTAGGCACAGAAATTTAAGGAATGATATACAAACTAATAGGGGTATAATGCAAAATACTAATAGATGGCTGAATAAGGAATATTCTGCAATGAAGTACGATTCAACAGTTGATTACAGAAACGATCTGATGATATCTATAGGCTCTCCTACTATTGTCTATCAATACTGCTCAGCTTTTAGATGGAAAGGTGAGTCCAAAGATATATGTTGTTCTAATGGTAAGATTAAACTAAACGACATAGCTGCGCCACCAGATCCTTTAAATTCTCTCCTTGACGGAACTTACACAAAACATACAGAATTCATATGCAATATTCGTCGTTGCAATAACGCTTTTCAGATGACATCATTCAAAAGCAAACGGGTGGTTGAACACGGCTTTATGCCAACATTTAAAGTTCAAGGGTAGATTTATCATCTTGCAGGTAGTCTTATTCCACCAAAACCTGATGACCATATATTTCTGCAGATTTATTTTATTGCTGATCCTGAGATTCAAACAGCTACGCGATGTAATATAAGTATTACTTATTCAAAAGCAATACTTGATAGCTCTATAGTCAGATCATTGCAAAACATGTTGCATTTGCATGACAGATACATACAATCTTTTAAAACTGCCATAGAAAGTGTTCCTCCTGGTGTCCCAGACTATAATATAATGATTCAGGCCAACAAGGTACCAAATGGTGAACACCGTGGGCAATATAATGCCTCTTTTACAAGCAAAGTAGCAGTTGTGATTGCTGGACAACAATTCGACAAAAGGGATAAAGTACTACGAAGCCGTAGATGAGAATCTCCACAAAATTTATGAACTACATCGCTCTTATGACAGCCTACAATATCCCTTAATGTTTTGTCAAGGTGAAAATGGATATTCAATTGATATTCCACAAGTTAATCCTGTTACTAGAGATCCAGTACAAAAGAAAATTTCACGCATGAACTATTATTGTTATCGTATAATGGAACGCTTCAATCACTGTAACGCACTATTGAGGTATGGTATGTAACTTAATCAATATGTGGTAGATCAGTATGCTAAAAATGAATCTAAACATTTAGTGTATATACGTAAAAATCAAACAAAATTACGAATTGAAAATTATGTTCATTTGCAGGATTCTTTACATTCAAATGAACATAGCAATAATATAGGTCAACTGGTAAAATTGCCATCAACTTTTACTGGAGGACTGAGGTATCTACATAGGAAGACACAAGATGCAATGGCATATGTTAGAAATTATGGAAAACCTGACTTATTCATCGGACCTATCGGTCCTAAAACATTTACTACGGTACTGTTCCTGCCGCCTCCAACAAAAAGGCCATGTTGTTCGTGTTGGGGACATGGTAGAAATGGCAAAGCGTGGATTACCACACATACATTTGCTTTTGTGGTTAAAAAATAAAGTCAAGCCTGACCAAATTGACAGTGCAATTACAGCAGAAATAGCCAACAAAGAGGAAGACCCAGTATTATAACACTGTGGTAAGGCACATGGTCGTGGGGAGTTTAAATCCTAACTCGGCATGCATAAATGAGGGTAAATGCTCTAGAAAATTTCCAAAAGCCTTTCATAGTCAAATATCCACTGGTGATGACAGCTACCCAAAATATAGACGTTTATCACCTGACGAAGGTGGACATAAGGCTACTATCTGCAATCACGAAATCGACAACAGATGTGTAGTGCCTTACAATAAACTTTTATTGAAAATCTATGAAGCACATATAAATGCAGAACTGTGCAGTTCTGTAAAATCGATAAGGTATGTTATGAAATATATCAATAAAGGTAGTGATCAGGCTACGTTTAGTTTATAATCGACTAATGAATTGGAGCAATTTCAATACAGCTGCTACATTTGCAGTTCAGAAGCAATTTGACAGATTATGTCTTTTAACATATGCAGGGATGTTAACTCCAACATTCGATTTGGGAGCATCTCGGGAGCAGAAAAATTTTCATTTTGGAGCATAAAATTGAAGATTTGGGAACACCCAGTGTTGACTCTAGAAAAGAAAGAGAAAAAAAAAAAAAAAAGGGGGGGGGGGGGTAGGTTTTAAAAAGGACACCCTGTTTTCAATAAGGGCACTTTGGGGTTTCACGAGAATGTAGAGGTAGATAACATACATAGGAACTGGTTTGAAACAATCTGATCCCCGAAACTTTAATATGTGTTCCAACTTACAATGCATAGTTAGATTTTTTCCAATTTGTCTAGTCCCCCACCCCTTCTTTTGTAGAAAATATCGTGTAGAAGTAAGTGTAAGCGAAATAGGAAAAATGATTTGTCGATAATATTTTGCTCTAAACATGACATAAATATGTGAATTAAATCTGTGCATAACTAGAAGTTTTTGATTAAAAAAAAAAAGAAGCTTTAATATAAGTAATTTTGAATTTTCTGCTTAATTTTTTTCCCCTCAAAATTACATGATGTAGATGTTTATTATTTATAAGAATAGTACATTTATTGAAGAAGGTTTCAGAAATTTTTAGCCAGACATGATTTGTTAGGCAGTAGGGGAAGGCAGAGGGAGTGTTAATTTTTGTTCCCCAGTTTTATCACACTATTACTACTAGACCACAATTACTGGATAGCATTCATATATGATATTTCACCTATATTGGTACAGACTTTTAAACAGAAAAGGACTGTCAGTGTAAGTGGATTAGGATAGATGTGTTTAGCATGTAATAAAACTACTAAAATTTCTGCAGTGAAGGATGTATAAAATTTAATAATATAAATCAGAATTTTATTTAAATTCTTTTGTTCGCAATAATTATTGAATGATTACCAAGTAAAGATTTTTAAAGTTACTGAATATATACCTTTATTACTATTAGACATTATTTGGAATTGCATCAAACAATTTAACTCATACATCAATTGATAACTATAGAAATTGGGAAAATTGAATTCAGAACACAGAAGATTTTTAGAATAAATGGCATAGTCATGCAAATTTTGTATTACATTCAATGGTTGGAATTTATACACCATATCAAATCATTGAAATATATTTGTTCTTACTCTTTCACTTCTAATTTATGTTTGTAGCGCGCCTCCTATATCATCAGCAAGATCTAGTTAATTTAGCCAGTGAGCTTAACATCGCAATTCAAGAGGATTACAAAATAATAGATTTAAAGAATGCAATTCTTAAAAGTGCAGGGTATGATGAAGAATTCACTAAAGAATTGCTCGATAATTTGATAACTGAAAGGAAAGAAAATGAAGCGCGATTAATTCAAAAGGAAAATGATGACCGTATGTTTGAATTAGAGAAACTTAAGTTACAAAATATAACCCATGCTACAGAAACAGAAACCGTTCTTACACCTAGTAATTCAGATGTATCTAAATTTGAAATTAAGGGGTTAATTCCTCAATTTGACTCAAAGGTAGATGACATTAGTACATTTTTAAACCTTTTTGAGAAACAATTGACTTTTTTGGAGATACCGGAATCAAAATGGGTAGTATACCTGATCGGGCTTTTACCTATTGAAATTTCAAAGTTAATTGCAATAGAATCGGATTCTCAGAATAACCCACAGGAGTATGCGGAAATAAAAAAGATTTTATTACGCCGATTCAAGATGAGTGCGGAAAAATTTAGACAATCCTTCGTCCAACACAGGAAAAGTCCAGACTCTATGTGGAGAGATTACTTCTATGACTTAAGAAATTTTTTTGAAGGTTGGCTCAATGAGCTGAATGTCACTACGTTTGATCAGTTGAAAGATCTAATAATTTCAGATCAAATAAAAAAGAAGTGTCCCCCTGATTACAAAGAACATTTTTTAGACCACTGGAGCGAGTGGAACGATCCAGTTTCTTTAGTTGATAAACTAGATTCTTACGAAGAAATTAGAAACCTAAAAGGTAGAAACACAAAACAAGAACAACATAAGGAAAATTCTAAGTACAAGTTCAGTAATGAATTTAAAAATTGTAAGAATGGTGTTAATCATAAATACTCACCAAATAGAACTGTTAGTAAAAATTATGAAAGACCTATTAGCTGCTATGGCTGTGGGAAACCGGGTTTCGTAAAGGCAAAATGTCCTACGTGTACGCCAAACGCTAAAGTTGATTCCGCCCAGGTTAGCTGCTTGAAATTTCAAACGTGTGCGATACAAGAACCCCAGGCAATGTTAATGAAGATTAAAGTAAATGGTATGTGGGGTCTAGCATGTGCTGACACTGGGGCTAGCCACACTGTTGCTGGTGAGACCCTGTATAATCTCCTCCGAGAACAAGGGATAAATTTTCATAAAGTAAATTTAAATGTAACACTCGCGGACGGAATGCCGAAGTTCTCTGAAGTTTATAACACCGATGTAGACATTGAACTGATGGGGAAAAGAATTCCTACTACAATATACGCGTTACCGACAGCTAAAGATAATCGTACCCTCCTTGGTACTGATTTTTTATCCAAAGCTGGTATTAGCTTAGATACCCAAAACAAAAAATGATATTTCAACTGTAATCCTAGGAAAAGATTCAATTTTGAAAAAGATGTATTTGTACCACCTTGTAAGCCACATAAAGACACTTTTGACTCACCTGGTCATAAAGACACTTTTGACTCACCTTTACAAAACTGTAGCACTATGTCATCTGATAAAGTTATCGAACCTCCTAAACTGAACACTTGTGTTTTAAAGGAGACTGAAGGCAGTCGCTTATCTACTGAGGAAAGGTTACAATTATGTAAATTGTTAGAAAAGTTTACAGGTATCTTTAGTCCAGGGGGAGAACCAACCCCTTTCATCCAGCACAAAATAGATACCGGCAACCACTCACCAGTAGCGGTACCACCATATAGAATGAATCCAGTCAAGAAAGAACTCCTTAAGCAAGAACTTGATAGGCTTTTGAAAGATGGAATCATCGAGGAGTGTGAATCTCCTTATGCTTCACCAGTGGTTCTCATACCGAAAACAAATGGTAAAGTGCGTCTTTGCATAGACTATAGAAAGTTAAACGAAATTACAGTGGCTGACTCTTACCCATTACCCAGAATGGATGAGCTTCTCCATGAAGCCAAACAAACGTCATTTATGTCAACAATAGATTTACAATCAGGTTACCACCAAGTTCAAGTCCATCCGGATGACCAGGACAAAACAGCCTTCGTGTGTCCTTTTGGAACCTTTAAATTTCTGAGAATGCCAATGTGTCTCAAAACGGCACCAGCTACATTTCAACGCCTTATGGATCGTTTCAGGAATGGCCTCGGCGACATCCTAACTCTTACGTATTTAGACGACATAATCGTCTTATCAGAAACTTTTGAAAAACATATATCAGATCTAACAAGTGTTTTTCCAAAGATTACTCTTATTTAAACTTCGTGCAAATAGAGAAAAATGTCATTTTGCTGTGTCTAGAGTAAAATACCTAGGATTTTGGATTACGAAGAATGGAATCGAGGTAGATCCTGAGAAGACATCAGCCATCCAGAATATACCACCACCCAAAAACGTAAAGGAAGTTAAATCTTTCCTACAAACATGCTCATGGTACAGACGTTATATAAAAGATTTTGCAGAAATCTCAAGGTCTTTAAGCAATTTAACAAAAAAGAACACATCATGGCAATGGAGTTTTCCGCAGCAGAAAGCTTTCGAAACTCTAAAACAATGCCTCATTTCCCCACTGATTCTGAAGCAAGCAGATGGTACCCAACCATATATAATTCATACCGATGCAAGTAATTACGCGCTCAGAGCCGTATTACTTCAAGGCGAAGGAGCTGAAGAACATCCAATTGAGTATGCCAGCAGACTGCTTACCCAAGCAGAGAAAAACTACTCTACAACGGAACGGGAAGCATTGGCCGTTGTGTGGGCGTTAAAGAAGTTTCGCGGATACATCGAGGGTACACCTGTTACTGTGGCATCCGACCACCAACCATTGAAATGGCTTCTTACCCTCAAATCACCAACCGGTCGCCTCGCCAGATGGGCACTGGAAGTGCAATCTTTTAACGTAGAAGTCTGTTATATCCCAGGAAAATCTAACGTAATAGCTGACATGCTTTCTCGACCAGTGTGTCCAGAACAAGAGACTGTTTGTGAAATTGATAGTATCGTCATCGCTGATATGCCAGCAAGAAATGTTAAAGATATGCGAGAAGCTCAACTTGCAGATGAATCACTAAGGAAGATAATTGAAGCGTTTGAAGATGTCCAAAAAACAGAAGCATATGCAAATTGGACTGAGAGAGGTTTTCTTATGAACCAGGGATTTCTGTATCGCTATATCCCGGATGCAGACTCAGAAGAAGCGCAGTTAGTCATACCGTCATCAGAACGGGAAGAAATCCTTAAGAAACATCACGATGACCCCATGGCCGGTCATTATGGCGAAGAGGGTACGTATCAACGTATCGCCAAAAGATACTATTGGAATGGAATAAAGAAGTTTATATCGGATTACATGAAAAAGTGTGCTGAATGCAGTCGCTACAAGGCAAGTAACCAGAAACCATCAGGTCTACTTAGAACACCCGTCTACTCACAACGTTTTGAGATACTTTCAATTGATTTGTTTGGCCCTTTGCCCAAGACAGCTAGCGGCAAACAGTGGATTTTTGTAATAGAAGATCGTGCAACCAAGTGGATAGAGCTTTTTCCTCTTGAACAAGCTACAGCTCGAGAATGTGCTACAACCCTCATAGAAGAAGTTTTTATGCGGCATGGAATTCCACGACGAATTCTCAGTGATAATGGCCCGCAGTTTGTTAGTGCAGTGTTACAGCAGATATGTTTTACCTTGAAGATTGATCAAAATCTTACACCGGTATATTTTCCCCAAGCCAACCCTGTTGAACGCAAAAACAGAGATTTAAAACCAAGACTTGCCATATTGGTTGGAGACGAACATGATAACTGGGAATCAAAAATACCAGTAATCAGATTTGCAATGAATACGGCGGTATGCGACACTACTGGCCATACCTCTGCTTTTCTCACGTTCGGCCGCAAACTGAGAACAGTCGATGATGTAGTGCAAGATTTCACGGCTGTGGTACAGAACGACAACTTCGTACCAGAGATTACCCAGTATCTCAAGAGATTTGCCAAAATTACACAGGACATTAGACAGAGAGTGGAAATAAAACAGGATCAACGTAAATCCTACTATGACAAAAATAGGCGGCAATATTACTTTGTACCTGGTGACAAAGTATGGGTTACAAAGCACCCGCTTAGTAAAGCAAGCCATGCCAAGACTGCAAAGTTCATGCCCAAACGGGATGGACCATATTTGGTACTTACACAGAAGTCTCCCACCGCTTATGTCATAGCCAATCTAGACCAGCCAACAGTGCCCATAGCTACGTACCACACATTAGCATTATCCCCTTATCGTGGAGTGGACACCTCCCCGGTCAATCCACTTCGCAAAAGAGGTCGGCCTCCCAAGGTAGCACCACAGACAGAATTTTCACCTCAAACGAACAGGCAGACTATCGGAGGTCATCACACCTCTGGGAACACAAACCCCATGCGAAGAAGAGGACGACCGCCCAAGGTCAAACAATAAACACAAACCTACGAATCAGTGACTGTTTATGACTGTTTTCGTCAGCCTTAACGAACTTTCTTAAGGACTGTCTGTTATAGAAAAAAATTATTAGTGTCACTTGTAAGCACATTTTGTCTATTTTTTTATCCTGGTCTCCTTGCCGGGACCAGAGGGGGAGTTTGTAGCGTGCCTCCTATATCATCTTTCTTTCATGCGACGCTCCCCCTGCCGGAGAGAGAACGTTCGTTCATCTCTCTCTTTGCTCGCGTATTCGCGCGTAGCAGCTACCGTATGTTCTGAGATAGTGATTATTCATTCTAAATGTAACTTGTGTGTTGTAACCGTTGTTCTCGTTAGTAAAATGTGTTGTTGTCTCAAGTGGTCTGTTTTCATGGAATGATCTACGTCTTTTCCTTACGCCCCCTGCTCTCTGCCCCAAAGCTAGCCGACCGGCACATGTTTGTTCATTCATGAAAAGTGAACGTAAGATTTTTAAAAAGCAGTATTCTTTAAAATAAATAAAAATAATTACATGTAAGTTTTTTAGCAGGTATAAAATAAATATTTTTTTTAACTCACAGAATTGTCCAAAGGTATGAAATAAAGTTTAAAATATATTAAATAATTTATTTTTCATAAATCTTTATTTTTAATTTTTTGTAACATACTTAAAAAGGTCTCTTTAAAAATACTAAATTTTCTTTCTTAAACTTTGCTGTTGCTTTAATCTTTTGAAAATGAAAAAAGTATTAATATTTTATTTTAACTATCAAATGTTTTTAATCAGCTTAAAATAATTAACATCCTGTTGCCAGAAGTACTCAAACAAATTATATATTAAAAAACCTTCCAGAAATTATTTTGATTTTTTAAAAAAGTTTTTAAAAACTGAAAATAAGCTTAAATTGATGGCAGTTTGTTTTATGAATAACTTAGCTGTTAACTTATGACACAGTTTGTTTTCTTAAGACATCCTTTCCCAGAACTGGCCATCTTTTGTTTTTAATTTTTTTTCTTCATTCATTAAAATTTTGAGAATTAAAAAAAAAAAAAAACAGAAGATATATAATATGAATATTTAGAATACCAAATCTTGTCAATAGTCTGATTTACTAAATTCTGCAGTTACTCCACTTTTATACAATTAAAATTGTGGCGTAATAAGAGGGGGGGGGGCGGGGACGCCCGGGTGGCAAGATATAAAAAAAGATGGTGGCCAGCAGGACACTTAAAAATAATATGGTCGAAAAGTAAAGGACCAAAATGGGGGCAGAATGCTGAACCTTAGAATGAATGGGGTGGCAAACTGAAGGACCGCACCGGGCACCAATAACCCTAGCGCTACACTGCTAGAGCAAAATATCATTATTATGCTCTTTTTTTAGCATAATGTGTTTCAATTGCTGTATTCACAAAACGTCGCAAATCGCACAATTTTCAGAGATTGATTTGAGTGGATAAAGCCAATGAACATGGTAGATGACTGAAGTGTTGAAGTGCGACCGCGCGACTGTCGGTTTCATCAGATGTAACATCAATACACGTTAGAGCTCTTTAAAAAGTCATCCAGCCAAGGCAGTCCCCCTTAGTAAATTTTGATTTCTCTTAGCAAAAGTAAAATTTGAAATTTTCATCTTTCATTCATTTTGTTTTTTCTTTGTGTGATACTTTTTCAAAGTAACATAGTATCAGTGTTACGTATATATGGACTTCTTTAACAGATAATTATCAAAATTCATGAACATAAGTACATTTTCATATTTCTTACTTATTTATTTTTATATTGTGATTTAATTTATTTTTATATTATGATTTTATTTCATTTTTTCTCTTAAATGATATGCCATACATCATGACACAGAGCAAAATTCTCCAACTGTGAGGTTCAAGGTCATGTGCATGCAATTTAACTTGGTGTGGCATTTCTATGCAGTTTTAATTTTTCTAGCCCTGTCTTTTTCGAGTGCAGCATTTATGCTGATGTGGCATTTCTTCCGGAAATTACGGTAATATTTTTAACGAAACTTAACTTACGGTTATCGTTAAACTGAATGCAAATTAATGAATCACAATGCATTAAAACAATAGAACCAATAGTTATATATTGTTGTTGTTGTTCTGGAATTACGGCTGATTAGCTACATGTAGGCTCTAAGCCGAAGCGCTGGGGTGCCCTCCGTGGGGTCTTTCTAAGGGGTCCTAATCCGTATTTTCACAGGAAACCACGGAAAACTCCGAACGATTAAGTCGGCGGATGCAACCTGCTTTCGAACCAGGCACCTTCCGTCTCCCAGTTCAGAGTGCTATGCGCTCGGCGCCTGATGGGGCCCAATAGTTATATAATTATAACAAAAAGTTAACTTAACGCTTAGCATTCAGACGTTTAATCTGAATGCAAATTAATGAAATAAAATCAAAGATGGCGGCAGGGATCCTTTACTTTTCCACCACTAATCTGTACGACTCAAATTATAAATTGAAAATTACTCAAAAAATTATTGATTATAATCAATTATTGATTAAATTTAATGTCTATGTCAATATTCATATTGATTATAATCAATTATGACAGTGAATTTATTTCAATAATTTAATTTATCTTTTGCGCCACGTTATCCAAAAGGGCAAGTAAAATTTACGTAAATTATTAGTTAGTGTCGTGGTAACTAATGTAGTCAACGGGTTGGTTAGTCAATGTTCATATTGATTAAATTCTATGTCAATTTTCTGTTGCATGTTACAAAAGAACTTGTGGCTTTTTTAATCAAATACTCTGATACTGCATGAAAATTATTTATTTACATAACTTATATTTATTTACATAACTTAATGTCAAGCAAACTTCTGAAATTTGCCCGTGAAACTAATTTATTATCTTCTGACCATACCCCTAAAAAGTAATGATATCCCCATGCAAAAACCCTTAACGGGTTCAAAATTAGTGACGTGGCATTTTACTTTATGGCTATATGAATTTTAAATATGGGTCTTAAAAATAATGATATCAAATTTTGAGTGATGCCCTGCTGGGATTTTTAAAGATTTGTTTTTAAATTCATTCCATTACAGTTACTTTCGTTTTGTTTTCTAAAGAAGATTTATGCATTTAAGCAATGTGTTTAATTATGAAATACACTATCAAATATATCACACTTACACAGAGTCTCTATAATGTGTTCAAATGTATTTAATTTATCTTTTGCATCACGCTATCCAAAAGGGAAAGCAAAATTTTCATATACATTTCACTTAGTTTGGTTACTATGACACTAACTAAATATTTACGTAAATTTTACTTGCCCTTTTGGATAGCGTATAGTGCATCAGATAAATTATTGAAATAAACTCATTTGAATACATTATATAGACTCAGTGAAAGTGTGATATATTTGACAGTGTATTTCATAATTAAAAGCATTGCTTAAATGCATAAATCTTCTTTAGAAAATAAAATGAAAGTAACTGTAATGGAATTTAAAAACAAATCTTTAAAAATCCCAGCAGGGCAAAATTCATAATAAAGTAAAATGCTGCGTCACAAATTTTTAACCCGTTAAGGGTTTTTGCATGGGGTATGAGTTACAGGAATTCCATACCCTAAACAGTAAGCCCTTCTCAGACACCAACCAATTACTGAATAAGAAGGTGTGGTATTAAGGTCAACTATGATTTATCTCATGCTTTCCATTTTTTACTGTTCAGGCTTTGTTTTGGAGGGATAAAAAAACAATTTCAATTGCAAATATGTAAAATAAATAAATAAATAAAAACTACCTAAAGAACATGGGATTTCTTTTAATACCATCTTGAATTCCACAACATACCTAAACTGTTAACCATAAATTTCAAAGTTTTTACATTTGTAAATTAATGTGTATTACAGAGAGTTACAGATATAGATATGCAGATTTCAAAAAGTTGACTGTATTTTAGCTTTATATACATTACCTGAGTTGCTTCAATCTGAGCTTTTAATTTCTTTACCATTTCTTGTTCAGTTTTCAAAGCATCTTGACCTATTTTTACTAAAGAATTTAAGCGAATCATCTGAGAAGAAAAGTCTTTGCTAATTTTTTTTTCTTTTTCCAATTTCGATTTTAAGTCTTCAATTTCCTAAACGAAAAAAGTGTTTTAAAAACCTTATGTAAAATTAAATAATAAAATACACTCATACACTGCTATAAAAAAAATTCAAAAACATATAATCAGGAATTCGTACACTTTTCAAAGGAAAAAAAATTAAGATTCCAATAAAAAGAAAAATTTTGAAATATTTCCTTGTAAGTGTGATTTGGGCTACAATAGTCAGATGAAAAGAGCTGTCAAATCAAAATCTTATTTCATTAAAATTTATATCTCTTTTCCTCAAAGAGTGCGAGATATATTTTTTAAGCAGTAATTTTCCAGATCTTTTATTGCCTATTAGGGGTAAGTAAGGTTTATGGACCTGCCCCGGTGTCTTGTATTGCTTCAACACAGCAATAATGCTAGATTGGCTGGAGTGTCGGAAACGATTTTATGTCAGTAATGTTGATTCGTTTAATTTATTAGATTCATTAATGGGAAAACAATGCATTGTTTTGATATTATTTAATAAATACAACATGTCAATTAATTATATTAATGATTATTGTACTCTCACTTTGAGCCTTTGTGAAAGAAGGAACTTTTTCCAGCTAAAAAAGATAATTCAATGCTTTTATAATAATTCCAAATTTAAAAGGAAGGAAATACTTTTGTACCATTTTAAGCAGTCTGTACTGCTTAGTTTTACTAGTACTGCTATATTTGTGTGAGTAGATTACTTACAAAGTTCTTTTTTGTTTTTAACCTTTTAACACTTAAAAAAAAAAATTATTTTTTTAGTGCTCTTATTGAAGTAGCTAAACTTTGAAATGGCTAGAATCCAGAGAGAGAGAGAAAAAAGATCATTTATACAAAAAGAAAAAAAAAAAAAAAAAAAAAGAAGAAGAAAAAGAAAGAAAAGAAAAAAGAAAAGAAAGAAACTTTAAAAAAATTCTAACTGAAAATGGAACTATTTGCTAGTCCTGAGATTAGTTTTCTTTTTGGGCGCACATATTTCCAGTTTAATTAGATACTTTGAAAGGCAAAAAGTTCTGCCCTGAGTTCCCATGTTTAAAATAGGTTTCTATTTTATACAAATTTTATTGCATAATAAGTTAATGTAACACTTCATAGCTTACATTTATAACATTGAAATTTAAAAGGCTTTTTCAGTTTAGAAGATACTGAAAAGGCATTTTAAACCTGAATGATTAAAAAGTTTTTTGTAAGAAAAAAGCCATAACCTTTCTAAGTTATGAACCTGCAATAAAACTTTCTTTCAGATTCTGAATTATAGAAGTTTTGAAACGATGAGTATATTTTGGCACAGAATCTTTGCTGTTTAATGAAATTTAAAAGAATGGAAATACAGCACCCTCTCGTTATATTGCACATTTGGATATACTGCACTTTTTCTATGCATCCCAATTTTTTTTTTCTGTACTCCTTGCTTCCTTACTTAAGAAGCATACAGTACATTTGAAAAATACAACTCGAATCACATAAAAGAGATAGCATTAATTAATTTTCTCTCCCTGATCTTTGCTGAATAACAAATTATGAAAAAATTATATCAGAAGGACTTTGGATAG
Organism: Cheiracanthium punctorium; assembly: GCA_038373885.1. Lineage (NCBI taxonomy): Eukaryota > Metazoa > Arthropoda > Arachnida > Araneae > Cheiracanthiidae > Cheiracanthium > Cheiracanthium punctorium. Next base: position 65,534 of record JAWZYV010011890.1, read on the forward strand.
TTTCTCCAGCAGAAAATGAAATACGTATTTTTACACAAATTAAAAAAGGTAAATTAAACTTCTATGTTTATTGTTTAAGTGTGATTACCTTTTATTGCAGTTCTTATTTAAAAGTAAAATTTCATCATATCACACATTATGGTTCTCCGCCCTCTCTGATGGTTATATCGCACATTTTTCTTGTCTCCCGGCAAGTACAATATAACAAGGTGCTACTGTACTCAATGATTATGGCTCAGTAGTAATTAAAATTCATACAGTTATTTCACATGAATTTATCTATGATAAATGTAAAATGATATGCTAAGTAAAAGAGCATGTGGGATTCAAAATCGTGTCAATAAAGATTCTCAATGGTTTGAAATTACAATTAACCAAAAATCCTTAGCATACTTTATTTAAATTTTCTAAGTTACTAGATCTTCTTTGAAGTTCTAAAATTTGCTTTTCTTTGTTTTCCAACTGGTCTTTCAAATTCAAACAATTCTTCTGAACCTGAAAAATAAAAAAATATTACAAATTATTTTGCTATGCAGTTTAAAAATGAAAAGGGTTATTATTTACAGTTAATAAAAACTGCACAACATAATTAGATTTATTTAAAAGCTTTTAAATACAGGATTTGAGCAGATGTAGAGCAAACAAAAAAGGGAAAATAAATTTTTTTTCAGATAAATTACATTTTTAAAAACAAAAATCATTTATGCAAGGGAATGAGGGGTGGCATGGGATTTGTGAACTCCAGTTTGAAGCAGCAATATTTTTATCAAAATGAAATTACTAAAAAACTGATTATTGAAAAAAAAATTTTTGCAGTTAATCATAATCTAATGAGTCAGCAATGAAAAGATTTACATATTAATTCACTAATTAATGCTAATAGAAATGTTCCATTTTATGATGCTGCCTAAAGCTTCAGAATTTTTACTGAAAAGAAAAATATTTCTTCCACTAACTTTTTTTTTTTTTTTTTTTTTTTTTTTAATTTCCAATGCAGCAGGTGATTACAGACATTATCCTTACGCCGTACAGAGATCAGAGAAACAAAACAAACTAAGAATATTTAAAACATTAAAAGTACTAAAAACACAGAATCAGGCAACTAAACTGTTCAAAGAATCTCTAGCCTCCCAGTATCAGGAATAGATACAGCTCTTAGTTAGAGCAGAGCAAACGGGGATATGATTGACATCCATTGTCGCACCACTGCGGCAGAGGGAGCAGGCAGGACTATCCACCAAGTTGAAGCGGTAAAGATGGGCATATAAACAGTCATGTCCAGATGCCAGTTGAAAGGCAGCCACTGCATTACTTCTCGGGCAGTCGGGGAGATTGAGGATGGCATTTCTCCATGATTTTTCCTTCGTTCGATCTTTCAGTAATGCCATATGTGTTGTCTTAAACATTTGATTAATTCTTGATGAGACGGACTTATAGCTAACCAGATTGCATGGGGCCTGCTTAACAAAACAGCCCTTTTTGGCCAGCTCATCTGCTTTTTCGTTACCTGGGATACCACAGTGGGATGAGATCCATTGTAAGACAATCGTTTTATATTTATTGTGCATTTCTCTTATTAAAGTTCTACATTGCACTATAGACATAGTGCCGGGAGCCTGAAGGCAGTTGGCAATGGCTTGAATAGCAGCCTGAGAATCTGAAAAAATGACAACCTGGACCTGTTCGGAGAGAGAAGGGCAAGCGTCTAGATGGGCTAGAGCTACTTTAGAAATCAAGCTTCCAATGACACAAACACACACAAACTTCATTTTAATAAACACTACAGAAATCCAATTCTCAGAAACAAATCACAATAGTAAACAATTCCACAATTATGCTTACAAACGCCAATTGTTTCATTAAAATCAATCTTATACAACATACTGTCACAGTAAGGCTTCAATGAAAACCAAACATTGAAAAAGTAACAAAAAATCTGAGCAAAACCTTTAAAAATTTACAATTACTATATTTTAGCTTTACTTAAAAATCAAAACCGTTCTATACTATTGGGTTATTACTTCCTTGTACGGAGTATAAGGAAGTAATGTGATCAAGAAAAATTTTGACAAAAAAAAAAAAAAAAAAAAAAACCGATTTTGACTACCTCTAAATTTAATTAAAATTTTTTTTTCGATGCATCTCATCGTAAGCTAGCATGCACGATCATATAAACGCGCCTGCAACTCTATTTTGACCAGCAGAGAGTCTATTGTGGCCAGTTTTTCCATGCCGTCTGTACGTATGCATGTAACTCGCATATCTCAAAAACTATTGGTCGTAGAATGTTGCGATCTTATATTTAGGATTGTTTTATGATCTAGTTGTGCACCTCCCCTTTTGGTCTCAATCGAATGGATAGTTTATGTACAGGACCGCCCAAAAGATTCGAAATACATTACGCTCTATGGAATGAAATTCATTAAACCCGCATATTTCAAAAACTATATTTCAAAAACTTTACATTTTGGATAGTTGTAACATCTAGTTATGCACCTCCCTTTTGGTTCTATTCGACTAGATAGTTTATCTACAGGACTGCCCAAAAAATTCAAAATACAGTAGGGGACCCGAAATCCGGAACTTTTTTCTGCATTTTTCCCCCCCTTCTCATTCCCCCCCCTCCCTACAAGCATAAATAAACGGATATTATTTTCCTTTTTATTCCTCATTTTCTTCTTTGAAAGACCGTTTTCAATTGAATATACGTAAAAATAAGAAACCTGTTAAATTGGAAAGAATTTCGTCGATCGCCGCGAAGCGCAGGGAACGAAGGGCGCGGGCGCATACGAGAATGATTGATCCCGTCTACTCGCGCCTTTCTTCGCTTTGCGATCGGCAAATTGCTGTTAGATCTTGTGCAGTAATTTTCAATTTCTCGTAACGTAAATAGATTCTATGCTATTTAGAATGACTTGCTTTAATGGGGAGAAAAATATGTGTCCTTTACGCACGCACACACACAGGCACGCAGCTTCAAGTGTTGATGATTCATCTAGTCTATTAAATGTAAACAAAGATGAACGGGATTTGGTCTGCTTAATGACTGTTCTCCTCCCCCCTTCTCAAAGAACTGCGGATGTGTGAAGAAAGGTTGGGTTGCGGGTTGCATAATAAATTGCTAGGCAAATCAATGGGCCGAGGAAAGGCGGCAGTTGATCCGAAAATTGCGCAACTGCTCTATCCGTCCTTCCGTAGCCTGCTGAATTGCGGTGAAGGATGAGTTATTTCAATCGGAAACTATGTATGAAAAAACGTTAAGTAAAATTTTAAGATTAAACAAGTTGCATATTTTCAGCCAATTTAGTTGCAGCAATCGTCATCCGTCTGAAATAATGCTTGCTCGGCTCGATAACATAGCTTTCTAATTTTTTAATGGATTTTACTTCATCTTTAACATACTGTATTATTCATTCATTCTTTTTTTTTTTCAATAAGAGATATATAATCATGAGCATATTTTTAAAGTTTTTATTTAATAGAGTTTCAGTTAATATTAATTAACGTCATACTAGACACTAAAACGCAGAAGGGCCTATATGCTACAGCTTACCTCGGAAGACTTCCGGAAATGGGTAAAGTTCGCAGCCAGTATCCCAAAATCCAGAAAATTACATGACTTCAACGCAGGTGACAAAGTTTGGCTATGGAATCCTACTCGACGGAAAGGCCTGTCTCCCAAGCTGCAATCGCCGTGGGACGGTCCTTACACAGTCCTAAACCGGCTGAATGACGTCATCGTACAGATTCGTTAACCAAACTCGAAGCCAAGAGTTGTACATTACGATCGGCTAGCCGTTTACCGCGGTGGTAATTAGTTATTTGACTATCAGACCATGGTCACTATGGCGTAATTCCTCCTTTCTTTCAACTCTCTTTCACTCACTACTTACGCCATGTTTAGTGTACATATTTGTAATATATTGGTTTTTATTAATGTGTATTTGTTTATTACATTTATTACTTATTAGCGTAGTTGTTTATTATGTCTATTATTTATTTATTAGAGTGTATTTGCTTACTGTGTTTATTGATTATTTGCTTAAATTATGTTGTTAAGATTTGGTTAACGGTTGGACACTGTGTATATTTGTGTGACCTCCTAACTGGGGATTGTACTGCCCGGGACGTGCAGTCCTTGGGAAGGGGGCAATGTTACGAATTTTCGGGGCAACCCGCTGCACTGGGGCTTAAAATGGTTTAAAATTCGTATTCTACGCTTCAAATAGATAAATTTTGCTTTTTGTTGCATCAAAATCGACCAATTAGAACCGGAGATACGGAGGGTTCGGTTTCCCGTATGTTTTTCTATGGGGCCGCTAGAAATCTCAAGAAATATTGGTCCTAGGGCTTAGATCTCTTCACTTTTGAGGACTTATTTTTGGTGCCAAATTTGGCGATATTTCGCCAAAAGTCACCAAGCTTGGTGACATTTTGGTCATTTGGCGCGATTTTCCCAATGGGGCATGGAAGTTGTTTTTCCTGCATTAGAAACACATAATAACCTAACATTTCTCTTCTATGACGTAATCAATATTCTCGCTTTATGAAGAATCTTCAAGAAATATACTCCTCTAGAAGCTTCCTGCAGTTTCTGCCTCCTCTATATAAACCGGCGTGCTGCCCCGACAGTTCAGTGCGAGTTGAACGCTCAATGTGTGAAGACCTATCAGTGAGAGTACGCTTGCTTTGTGAATTGATAGCGCTATAGAAGCCGTGATTCCGCTTGCTTTACGAAGCTGTTTTTAAAGTGCTGTGTGTAAATTCTTCATTGCTGTGTCTTAAGGGATTGTGTACAATATCCCTTGAATATTTCCACTGAATTTTTGCCGGTGAAAGTGACTTATTTTTGTGTGAGAAATACAGCATTTGTGAGAGCTTCTGATCTAAGCGGATTGTTAAAAGCACGTTACTGCTAGATTGTGCTTGTGAATTGTGTACAGCTGATTGTTCTACGAAGTTCTAGAAGCAATAAAGTTTGTGTTCCATCTTGACAAGTGACTTTTTACTTAAACTTTTTACACCAACTGGACTTTAGAACGACGAACCCCAGGAGTAGCAGAGTAATTCTGCAACAATACACTAAAAGAACTGTTTTCTCGGACATTTCGAAGATCTCTGACCCCTTAGGTTTGATTGGTCCATTTGTGACTAGAGCTAAGGTGTTCATACAATGCTTCTGGATTCTACATTTGAATTGGGATTCACCTCTACCGGAAGACATTAAAGGAAAATGGTTAGAATTCGTGTCTCAGCTTAAGAGTATTGAAAATCTTAGCATACTAAGATATTTTCCTAATGACGACAGTATTATTTTACACGGATTTGCGGAAGCATCAAGCATAGCCTTTGGAGCTGCTATTTATGCTCAGTGGAAGCAACAAATGGAACAAGTTTTGTTCAGCATAATTGTGCAGCAAATCAAGAGTTGCACCAATTAAGCCAGTTTCAATTCCTCGTCTTGAGCTTCTTGCAGCACATCTACTGTCGCATCTTACTCGAAAGGTAGTTAAAGCCTTAAATATCAAGGACTGCATGGCAGTTCTATGGACAGATTCAACTATCATTCTTGCATGGTTGAAAAGGTTGCCTCATGAGTTGAAAACATTTGTCGGCAATCGAGTTTCGACGATTCAAGAACTGACAAAGGACTGTCAGTGGAGACATGTGCCTTCAGCTGACAATCCTGCCGATCTCGTTTCGCGAGGCCTTGCTCCTGACCAGATGCAGACGCAAGTTTTTTGTGGTGGAAAGGTCCAGCCTTTCTCTCAAACTTCACGGATTTGCAAGAAGATTATAATTTAGAATCCGTCGCAGACACTAGTGAATATAACTGTGAACTTAAAAAACCAATGAATATTAGCTTAACTTCTACAGTGGATAATCCAGTGTTATCAGATCTTATTTCTGTTACTAATAACTACATGAAATTAATAAGAATTATTAGTTTTCTTTATAGGTTCATTGGAAATTGTAGAAAAGGAAATCTTATAGGTCCATTTTCCAGTAAGGGGCTGTTAAGGGCAGAACAGACTGTTCTGAGATGGGTCCAACAGGGCAGTTTTAATAAAGAGTATAACGTAATAAAAGAAGGGAAACCTCTTCCAGGTAAAAGTTCTTTGAAGACCTTAAATCCTTTTATTGACGATAACGGTTTGCTTAGAGTCTGCGGTCGACTTCAAAATTCAAGGGTTAGTTTTGATCAAAAACATCAAATTATTCTTCCGGCAAAAAATAAGGTAACTAGTTTAAATTTATTCTTAGAATTTTATCCCAAAAAATATCTTCATTCTGGCCCACAATCACTTTTGTACTACACTAGACAAAAATTTTGGCCTATTAATGGAAGGAATTTGACTCGAAAAATTGTTCATAATTGTATCATATGCATAAAAAACAGACCGGTTACTGTAGATCAGTTAATGAGAAACCCCCTTCCTGAGAGAGTTACTGCTAGTCCTCCCTTTACAAACACTGGGGTTGATTTTGCAGGCCCATTCTATATTAAATATAGAAACCAAAGGGAATTCTTCATAAAGTTTACGTCACAATTTTTGTTTGCATGGTCACAAAGGCTATTCACATAGAAATGGTAAGTGACCTCTCATCTGAGGCATTTGTATCAACATTGAACAGCCACACTTTATTCTCTGATAATGCTACCAATTTTGTGGGGGCCCACTCTGAGCTTAAGCGCCTTCATAGCTTGATAAGCCATCCTGATGTGTTGTTAGGAAATTTCCTTGCGTCAGATGGAATCAATTGGAAGTTTATTCCTCCTGGAGCTCTAAATTTTGGAAGGCTGTGGGAAGCAGGCGTTAAGTCGTTTAAACATTACTTGAGGAGGGCTGTGGGAAATGCTAAATTGAACTCTGAAGAATTTAATACAGTAATTGCAGAAATTGAAGGGATTCTAAATTCTAGACCGCTGACACCAATGTCATCGGATGTTAATGATCTGGAGGTTTTAACCCCCGGACATTTTCTAATAGGACGACCCATAAATACGGTAGCAGAACCAGAAATTGTAAGTGTACCTGAAAATCATCTTTCTAGGTGGAAACATATAGAAAAATTAACTCAAATCATTTGGAAAAGATCGAGTGTAGATTACTTGAGTCACTTCCAACAACGTCAAAAGTGGCAAGTGTTAAAAAATAATGTAAAAACAGGTATGATGGCCATTTTAAAGGAAGACAATCTTCCAAAATGTAAATGGGTTCTTGGAAGAATTACAGATGCAATTCAGGGACCTGACGGATGTGTAAGAGTAGTTAAAGTACGTACTCCATGTGGTGTATTAACAAGACCTATATCCAAAATATGTATTCTTCCTGTCAATACACATAATTAAGGACTGTACTTTTTTCTGTTATTCATTTTATCCATTTTGGTACTTATTCATTATTATTTTTCACTGTTTGTACTTTCTTATTTTGTACTACTTATTATTTTATTCATTTATATTAATTGTGATAATTGTTTTGTATTATAAAATTGTTGAATGAAAACATTCAACAGAGGCCGGGAATGTACCCGCATTAATTTTGTTTGTACGTCCTAAAATGCACCTGCTTGGGCAATAACACGCCAAGACTAGAATGCCTCCTGTGTTTACATACTTTCTCAATATTTTTTCCTTCTTTGCTTAGATTTCATGCTGTATGGTCAGCAGATCTGTAGGGGCAGTAGAAGACCAGTTATTTCATTAAATTGATTAGCTATTGTGCTAAATTAAATGTAAATATGTTTTGATATGTACATACTGTAAATAAAGTTCACTTTAAATATCGACGGACTATTGTAGCACGTTCCACCTGGTAAACGCCATTCAAATGAGCAGCCGGGGAACAACTCAGTAATGAGATGCTCCATCGAAGCAGATAAATAAAAGGAGGAGATTTCGCTGTCATCGAAGCAGACAGACAGCAGATGAAGCAGAAACAGCGGGTGAGCAGGAAGTATTGGCGATGTAGCCGTACGAGCGAGCAAGAATGCTCTTTAGTTTAAGATAAGTTCTTTTACAGCCATTCAAATATGTTTTTAATTAATCTTTGAATGACAGTACATTTTTATCAATACTAAATGTTTCTATTTTAACCTTTTAAAATAAAGTTAGAGTTTCTTTTAAAATACAAACCCTACTGTCACATCGAACTTTGTGCATTCACCATAATATTTACATCTTTTTCTGAAGATTGAAAGTTTTCCGGCCAGTATGTTTTTTCTTCAAAGTAAAGCAGCAAGTCATAGTTAATGATATTTAAATAGTTTTTAAAGAGTTCTTCAAAATCCTTTTGCCAGTACCTATGAAGTTTATAGATTGTGATATATTTCTGTGTCAAGTTATGATAAATAAAAGATGATGTCTCCCAATACCTCAGTTGCTATCCTTGTCTTCAAAACACCCTTCAATCGTGGCCATCTACTACTTAACACAAATTTTGTTTCCAGGTGTTGACACTTCTAAATTTAACTTAGATCATTAGCACTTATGGGAACAATAAGGGTTATGGGCTAACGTTATAGAGTGTATGCCCGTGACTGAAGATTTTGAATGGAAATCCCCTAGCGCTGAGATGGAGGGGCAATTATAATTATCTGACATTTTTAAAGTTTGAAGCTTACCTTGAAATTTCCGGAAGTCTGTGATGTTTATCCTGAATTTTGAGACGTTTTTGAATCAAAGTTCAATTTGAAGTTTTTGCAGTTTAAAATTTTGAAATTTTTGAAGTTTAAAGCTGAATTTTTTTTTAAGTTTAAAATTTAGAGTTTTTGAAGTTAAAAACTTAGAAAATTTTGTTGTCTTTGAAATTTGACATTTTTTGATATTTTTGAAGTTTGAAATTTAAAAATTTTGAGTTTTTGAGAAAAAATGGCTAATTTACCAGGGATCTCCACTTTCTACCAAACTGAGAAGCTAAAAGCAACAAATTACTCCTCGTGGTGTGTTGACATGAAATTTCTACTCCTGGAGAAAAATTGCTATGAAATCGTGTGTGGTAGAGAGAAAAGCCTGGTGATCAAAGAGGGCGTTGTCACAGAAAAGGATGTGGAGGTGTTTAACATTCACAAAAGGCTTGCATTATCTATGCTTTACCTGAATGTTCATAGTGATTTCCGACAAATTATCGGTGATTTAGATGACCCATGTGAAGTCTGGGATCTTTTAAGAAGAAATTTCAAGCCCGACAACCGTAGTCATCACATGCAAATCTTCAGTGAACTAATGCAGAGTAAAATTCAGCCAAATGAGAACGTCAACCTTTTTGCCTCAACAAATCCAGAATCTAGCAAACCAGCTCAAGGACAGCGGAAAGTCTCTTGATGAAGGTTTTCATTTTCTCAGAAATTTACCATCAAAATTTGACTCAATCGTCCAAAGTGTTCTACGTTGGGACAGTGCCAAGTTTGTGTTTAAAGACATCATCTTGGAAGTTGTGGCTGAAGAGACTTGACTTAACCTCCGTGACTCTGATAGGAGAACGTCAATGAAGGAAGCCTTTAGTGTCCAAGGAAACCAAGTCAAGTGCTTCCGGTGTGGTTGTCTAAAGGAATTCCAAAAGGAACTGTCTATGTTCATGATCTATTGTGAACTGTATATGCCTATGATCATTTCCAAAGGAACTGTCGTGTCCGACTAACAGGGATCACTCTAGAAATGAAAAAGGGCATATCATATCACACAAAAAGGGCAAATTTGTAGTTATTATCTACCAGCGGCGAATCCAGAAAAAAAATTCTGGAAGGGGCACAAGACAATTTTTGTCACATTTCCTTATAGAATGACTTGAATTTACAAAATAAGTCAATCTTCTATAGTGAAAACTTCATTCGTCTGGGGAGGGGGTGGCACGTGCCCCTGTGCTTTTTTTAAGCAAATGATTAAACAAATTTTGAAAACAAATTTTTTCACTCAATGAAATCTACACTTTTACAAAAATTGTGTAAGGCAGCCCTTATGCTTTATTTCAACAACAACAACAAAACAAAAAAAAAAGCATAAAAAAATTAAATTTTGTAATCGTAAAATAACAGGAATCCGGTTTTGCCGACAAATTTTTAATAATTACGCCAATTTTCGGACCCGAAAATGACCGAAAACATTCCGTTTTAGATTCAAATTTTATCGTATTCAGCATCACTGCAACTTTTCTCTCTGTATATATGCTAGTCTGCAATTAGTGGAGGGGAAACGGGACACTTGCCCAGGCATAGTGCTGTTACGTCAAAATTGAAATGGAAAGAAGGGAGCGCCAAAACAAAGGTTTGTCCCGGCCGACTTGACCTCTAGTTGCAGCATTATATGCATAACATTTGGAAATATTCTGTAATAAGAATGCCAGTTTAGCTAAGACGTGCCCGAGGAAAAAATAAATTGCAAGTGCGCGACATAATAAAAAAAGAGGGGGGGGGGGGGGAACGATAGTATTTCCTATCGTGGGCGGCGGCAAAGGATTTTCTAAACAGGCCAGAAGTCTTAATAATTATTGTTGTGTAATATTCATAATTACATAATTATAAAATAACTCCTGACCCTTCAGGAATCGGAAAGAACCTGACATCTTGCACAAATTGACCCTCTTGCACAAATTTTTAATTTCCCAATCGATGAATTCAAAATAGTCTCAATGGCTCTCCCCTCTGCGCATTTTCGCACTGTTCATTGGGCTTTTGCTGAATGCGTAGTACAGTAAAAATGAACATCCCAGGGGCGCGTGCCCGTGCAGTCGCCGAGACTTGCATTCTCGCAATCGTCGACGATTTCAGTTTTTTGGAGGGGCTGAAAAATAGACACAAATTTTGTATTGACAGTTCCCACCCCTATCTCCGCCTAAAATAGCCCTATAAAATAATCATCAATTTGGCCCCGATGCCTACCCGAAATTCGATATTTTCAAGTAGTATTTCCTGACTGCTGCACACCTTGTCAATGAATCAATTTTTTCCTATTCTTTTTAGTACATCGACGGGGAGGAGTGTGTGTAGGGGGGGGGTGGTCACTGCACACATCCGGAATTGCCCTTGTCTTGAACTTTCCGTGCAGCCAGCCTTAATCTTTTCGTGCTGACTGTCACGCATACGTGCCAATAAGAAATGCACTCAGTTCCCGGCCGACACGCTGGTGTGTCAGAGCGTGTCCTCGTTCACCAGCGGCCGTCACACAGTTGTGCCAGTGTCCTGGAACGTTTTAAAAACTATAACTTTTGGCACAAGATGGCATTGTATGTCCATACGGTTACAAATACATGTAGATTTGACCCTCTACTCAAAATGGGAGCAGCATGACTCACATACACGTGGTTTTTGATAATATAAACGTAAGTTGAAAGGAATGTTTCTAAATGGTATACTTTATGATGGCTCTATAAATTCGTACGTGGTATTTCTTTATAGTAAGCAGGGAGTTTTATTTTCGCTACAGCGTTGGGTATTTCGGTTTGCAGTCCAGTTTTTAGTGTATAATTAGATCTAGTAGACATGGATTTTTTCTCATTTTACAGTTAGAATGTCGAAGCTTCGAAAGTGTTAGAGCTTGAAATAGCAGAAATGGCGCAAATTATTTGAAATTATGAGATATTGATTCTGAAGCAGATTCGGATAGCAGTGATAGTGACACTATAATATATTCTCATTGTTCTGTTCATGGATTTAGGCTTAATAGCGAAAAACTCTCCGGCCCTGGACAGACACTTGTGAAAGAGACTGCTGGCCTCAGCGATAAGCGCGCGTTTGCGCTTCCCGTCGCGAAAGGGTTAAGTTTGGATGAATGTGTTTTGAAAATCTGAAAAAATAAACAATAACCAAGTGGAATTTATTAATTACTTACAGCATTTATAAAACACCGTAAAGCACCATTTACAGTAGGAAATAATTTATTGTTATGACTACTCTTCTGGATGACAGATTGTTTCTCTAATGAGATATTTTATGACCTAAAGCTACAGCGAACGGTTTTAACCCTCTCCTCAGGTCGGAAGGGATAAGAGCAGCGACTGAGCAGATGCCCCCCCCCCCTCCTCATTGATAAGAGAATAAACAAATCAACTTCCTTGTTGTTGTTGTTGGAGAGAGGCTTTTTTGGGGTCTAGCCGAGTGCCAGCAATGGTAATGAGAATCAAAGAAAAGGGGAAACAAGAAGGGGTGGAGAAAAGGCGGCATTTTGATTGGGGAAAAAAAAAAAAAAAGAGGGCGGAATTTTATCAAGAAAAAGGGCAAGGAGGGCGGAATTTTTCCGGAAAAGGGGCACTAGGGTGGGCCGCCCCCCTGAAACGCTCTAGAGTGATCCCTGCGACTAAGGTCTCCTAGCCTATCCAGTAACAGGTCCTACAGTCCTGGTGTGTGCAGAGGTCCCGAGGTAGACGCCAGAACTCAGGTAACCAGTCATATAAGAATACCATCCCCAAGACCATCAAAGGTAACAATTTAAGCTTTTTTGTGGCAGAGGCCAATTTAAATTGTAATGTCGATAACCATACGTGTTTATTAGATTCGGCCGCCAGCCGTCATTTCTGCAATGATCGCAACATCTTTTCTAACTTTGTGACTGTTGAAAATGATAACATGGTGCTCGATCTGGATGATTTAGAGTTCCCAATTAATGGAAAGGGGGATATAAAGCTTAAATTTGGTAAAAATGAATGTGTTTTGAAAAATGTATTTTTCTCTCCAAAGTTAAGAAGAAATTTACTATCGGGCCACATGCTTGATCAGAATGGTTTAAAATTTGTAGGGGGAAATGGAAAAATTAAGGTCTTTAAGAATTTTTTTTTTTGTATTTTTTGCTAAACTTCAACGTGGTTTGTACCACGTATACCCTAACCCAGTTAAACCGGTGTGTAATGCAATAAGTAAAAATAACCTAAGAGAACTTGAATCATGGCATGCATGTTTCTGTCATGAAGCAGTAGATTTCATCACAAAAACTAGTACCGTAAATGCAGTTAGAGGTTTGCCTAACCTAAAGAAGTCCCTGGATTTTTCATGCAAACTTTGCAAGTTAAATAAACACAGATGGGTTTCATTTAAGTCTGTTAGTGGAAGCAAAGTAAGAGGTCCATTAGATCTAATCTCTTTGGATGTTTTGGGTCCTTCAAATGTTGTAGGCAAACGCGGGGAAAGATACTATCTATCAATTATTGATGAATTCTCTAAATACATGACTATTTATCCTATAAAAGAAAAATCTGATGTTTTTGACATTTTTACTAGATATGTTTTTCGTGCCGAAAGGTCACTTGGGTTAAAAGTTAAAGCGGTAAAAACTGACAATGGGGCTGAGTTTATCAGTAATTACTTCCAGAAAATTTTTGTGCTGAAAGAGGCATAAAACATAAACACACAAACATTTACATGCCAGAGCAGAACTGAGCGGCTGAGCGGCTCAACCAAACGATTGTGGACAGAGCTAGAACTAGTCTTTCAGAAAGTGGTCTTGAAAAAAGTTTTTGGCCAGAGGCCGTGTTGTTCTTTGTTCATGTGTGGAACAGGTTATGCCATTCAGGACAGTCGAAAACCCCTATAGAGCTGTTACCAGTGGTGGGGAAAACTACTTTTTTTTTTGTAACGCGCTACAACTACCGCTACTTTTCGAAAAATGTAGTTAACTACAACTACAACTACTTTTCGACAAATGTAGTTAGCTACACTACTTTTGAAATGTAGTCGCTACTTCGCTACTTTTTTGCTACTTTTAGGAGACAAATTTTGCTAACAGATTCAATTTGCATTACATTCATATTTAAGGATATTTATATCCTAATTAGAGAAAACTATCGATATCTAAAGCCTTGGTTTTCTACTCGCGTCCAGCGTGATTAATGACCTCAGCGGGTGTCTCTCGCGTCCAAAGAACACGTTTATTAAAAGGTGGTTTCCTTGTAGCGCTGAGCGCCGCAGATTTGGTGGACGCACGAAAGACCTCGGGCAATTTATATTTAATTAGAAAAAACTATTGCTCTAATAAACAACTACCAGGCGAGTATTTGAGCAGGGGGAGGCGGGCCCCCTCCGAAAATGTAACACAATTATTAAAAAGGAGCTATTTTGAAACATTTCTTTTAACTTTAGAACAATAAAGTTTAAATACCGAATCGTCCCCCTCCCCCCGAAATGGAAGCCTATATATACGCTACTGGCAACTACTGCTAATTATTGAAGTATTGCTGAAACTAATTAAGTTTTAATACCTCTATGATAAAAATAAATTGGGAAAGTGAGCTCTGAAAGCATGAGAAAAATCATGAGAACTAAAAAAGTTTTTAAAAATATAATAATAAAATGGATGTCTGAACGGGAAAAAAAGGCCCGTTTTGAGACCCCTTTCATGATGAGTATAAAGGCCTTTTTTCATGACTTACCAAATTAGTGATTTATGACGAATGACCCGTGTGAACCATGTAATATCGTATAATTGTTTTAATTGAAAACATCAATGATATGCATATTATAAAATAATGAAAACAATTACTAATTAAATTCATGATATATCTATTTAAAACATTGCATTAAAAAAATCCTCTATATATGTTAAAGAAATTTTAAAAGTTATTATCATCAACACAACTTTTTCTTTGTGTTAGGTATAAAAGAATTTTATAGAATTATATTGTTATTTTAAGGCTAAGAGAGAGATAAGTCTCTAAGGATTTTACAAACTATTAATTATTAATAGAAATTCTCATATTTTCATATTAAATTCTGAAAATTATTACACAAAAAACCTAATAATTTAAATATAATAGACACTTTAAAATTTTAACGAAAGAAAGCAGAATTTCAACATATTCATGGAAGACTGCCATGCCTCTAGTATAAAATAAAAACCACATAAATTTATTCAAAAACATGTTTATTAAATTTTAACAAGAGCTGGATCTCAAAATTGTTATCCGCCAAACATGATCGTCGAGGAGAAAATACGTCCGATGCAATCGAAAACAATCTTTGTACAGATGCACTGGATGGCACACCAGTGTTAGTTTTTTTGAAGGCTTCTTTCATATACGTGTACGCCGAAAGCGAAGATACGGGTTTAATTGGCTCTGACAAGAACCTTGTAAGTTCTTCCTCGTAACTATTTCGAGTGCATGCGAAAGAGAAATTAAAAAAACCAGAAAAGTCATCATTCATGGGCTGATCCTCGATACTGATATCTGAAGTTGTTGGAAACATATTTTGGAGGTATTCCTCCATCCATTTTTTTGGCTTCGGTCTTCCTCTCCTCCTCAATCCAGAATAGTTTGAATCAGGGATGGAAACAAGCTGAGAGAACAGTTTCTCTGTCCCACAGCAAATGACTAAATCTCGTTTCCACCTGACAACTGAAGATTTTGCGCCCCCTCCTATTTTTTAAAAATGCAACTAGGTAGCTTTCATATACCATTTAGTGCCCCTTGGCCGATGCTGCGCCCGGGTACAGTTGACCTTCCTTGCTCCCCTGTAGCCAGGGACGGCCCGAGACGGTAAGCAAGGCATCGGAGCGCCATATTCGAACTAAAAAACTAAAGAAAACGTAATCTGGAGCATAACACGGGGCTTCTTTACGTTTGCAGGGAGGCTCCACGTACCCTAGATCAGCTCTTGCACCTAGCTATGCCACACATTTAGCTATAAAAGCTTTCAGGGGTTAAAATGAGGCTTTCAACTTCAATAATATACGGACTGTCAAATATGCATGGTGCTCTGAAACTCATTGGCAAAAAGTTAAAGAGTGGTAAAGGTAAATAAGACGGTTATGAATCACGTAACAATGTAGGGTTTGATAAGTCGTCCTCGAGTACCTGTTAATAATTTATTTTTTCACAGAAAGTTCACTAAAATTCACTATTAACATGATTGATTACTACTGTACATTGACTAAAAGATTTATTATTAAACAATTATTAACAGGTAAATGAAACCATTTCCGACATCCACAGTGCTATATTATTCTGAACAGCCTTGGTAGAGATGGCGCCCGGTGCGGTCGCACCGTTCGTTCTACCTTAGGACCGGATCTGAAAACTGTCACTACAAACGAAGAACACTGTAACCGAGGTCAGCAATATTTTTAGCCCCTGAAATAATATCTTGGATGCATATGCTTATACCTTTTGTCCCTTTTCAACAAACTCAAAAAAGATAAGGTTATCAATTCGTAAAAAAAAAAAAAAAAATTGTGTACAATTTCTACATATTTACTTTCTTTTTTTCAGTTTCAGGTTCCACGAAAAATGTACTAATCAGTTTTTACACTTCTTTGAGACAAAAAACATTCCGAGTTGTAGAACATAATCACGTGATTAATTAATGTTTGAAAAGCTACAATACTGCAGAACTGTCATTACTCTTGTGGAAGTTGAACACACCACCAGGACACAAGGATAATAAAGAGTGCCCAAACTCAAAAAAGTGCACTGTAACGTCAAAAAATGACCAAACCTTAATATAAATAAACTTAGTAAAACTAAGCATAAATAAAATTGTTGTTCAATGCATCGCTCATAAGGAGGAGGCAAAGAGAAAATTAAAAATGTCGGTGACTCTTCCAGAAGCGGTCTCGCTGCTTTCAAGAAAATTCCTGTGAGAAAACCGTTAAGTTTTTCTCACGCTTCGTAGTTTTCCGTAGATGGTGAGTGAGAGGATGGGGGCGGGGGGATCGCTAATTGCGAGGACTGACTATATATCATGTCAGATTTGAAAGGATATCGCCTAAAAGGAAGTTCACGGAATACTGGACACTGAATGATTGGCAATCATCCTGGCAAGTGGACACTACACTGTATTTATGGGTGCAATAAAAAAAAAAAGATCAAAGAAAATTAAGGCCGAGGTCCAGTTGCGTCTTTTTCCGGACGCAGCGGGTTTTTTTTTTTTAATGGTCAAGGCATTGTACAAGGGGGGATACAGTGCAGGGTCGAAGAATTTATTGACTTTTAATGACCACCACCAAAGGATAACGCGTGAAACCACAAAAGCACGCCCACCGCTCAGTGGGGGCACTTTTCTCCACAGTGCGTCTTCAAGATTCTGAAAAATACATTGGGTTCCCATTATAGCGTACTGAAACGCACTTAACTGGACGTCGGCCCTTGATGATGTTACAAAAGCATACAATTTACAGATATGTAAAAGTCCTTTTCGAAAGCAAAAAATACTCATTTTTATGTTGATTTATGTTGCAAACACGCAATAGCAGTCAAAAATATGCAGACCCTGATCAGACATAGAAGGGGCCTCGGGGCCAAAAAAAAAAAAAAAGGTTGTTTTGGGCCCCTATACTATTACAGACATTTTAACTTATTTGTGATTGTTTTCTATTTTCCCAGCATAAAAATAAAGCATTTCAAAATAATTCTAAAATTAAATTAAAAATTACCCATGTATTTATACTCATTTAGAACAAGACTATGCATTTAAAATTGATTTTAATATTTTTTTAATCCATTTGTATTATTAGCGTATGTGTGCGCTGAGTTCCACCTGCCAGAAAATTTTCTTTTCTTCATCATAATATTTAAAAAAATGCTAACTAATGGATAATTTGTGATAAGTACATATGGCCATAAATTTTCAATAACGCCTTTAATTTCTATTTTATTGATCTAGTCTTAGAAACCATTATCATTGTGTTAGAAAAAAGAACTGAAAATAAGTCTCGAAGCCTTTTTATTGTTACACAATTATGATATACAGGCATGAAAACAGCTGAAGAGCAAAAAAGAGGAAATACACGTGGACATATTTTCCAGCAAAAAATTGAAAAATTTACGTGCACGTATTTTCAGGCATATATAACAAGGTTGATAATCAGGGGCGTTGCCAGGGGGGGGGGGGGGGGGAATATCGGGATATATCCCCACCCCGAAATGTTTGGATTAGTGATGAAATTCCATCTATTTATACACATATAAGTTCATATCTCCCTCCGAAAAATTTTCCTGGCTACGCGCCTGTTGATAATGCAAAAACATGGAACTGGGGAATAATGTGTGAGCTTAAATTCAACCACTGTTAAACTAAATGGTGTACTAAACAATTTCTACCATTTAAATTTCAACCACAAACAAATTGACTGTGATCCTGAAGAAAATAATTATGCACTGTAAATGTTTAATAATCAGTTTTAGATATACAATATTTATTAAAAGAAAACAGGCTATAATTATTTAAAATAATTATCTTAAACAATATCGTAAAATCCTAGATCAAAACAAATCATGTCTCACATCCAAATTTCAGATTATTCTTTTGATATGAAAATAAAATAAAAATTTGATTCTCAAAAATTTTAAGACCTATCTTTTTTTTTTTTTTTTTTTTTTTTTTTAATTTTGATCAGAAATGGAATGAAAAATTATTCATATGGCATTGGCATTTTCTAAAATAAGCATTCAAATGATAGAATAAAAGTGAAGTTTTCTTGTTCTATTGGAAAAAGAATAATTCTTTAATAAATGTCTAAATATTTTCTCAGGTAAAATTTTAGAATCTTAGCAGTCTTGCAGCACATCAGCACACAGAAGTGGAACTTATGACAGGGACATATGTTCTGCTCCTTCCTATATTAGCTGCAAAATACCAACTTACAAGATTATGCTTTTTAAAATTAACTGTAAAAATAATTACCAAAGAAAAACCTGCACATGAGAAAAAAACGAAATAGCGATTTTCCTGATTTTAAAATTGAAGTGAAAATGTTTCAGAAATCAATAAACATATTATGGGGAAAATAATACTTTTCTGTTGAGTTACTAAAATGCCTTAAATTTTAATTTAACAATAGAGTATTAAAAACTCTGTTTTACATCTTGTTTTTAAAATTATTCATTTACCAAAAGGCTGCAAATAGATTGAAGTTCAGTTGGCAAATATGGAACCCGGAGATCGGGGATAGTTAGTTACCATAATTTCGCTAGTAATAGTCCGCGGACTATGCATGTCAAAAAGGGATTTTTTTCCAGGACACGGACTATCTGGCTGAAATAAATTTCTTTTGCAAAAAAATTTAGTATATTGATCTTGCTTTTTGATCTGTAGTTAGCGCGCAAGCTCCAGTGAAGCCGATGCTAACAAATTTATTTCTGTAGAAAATAAAGCACATTGATGCACTTGAAGTCGGCATGCAGGCAGCATTTGAATTTTTCCCCCCCATTATGTCATTTAAAGCATCGACGTAGTTACAGGTGCGGACAAGCTTCGTGAAACCATTTTAGAAATATTTCCGTCCGATATGCAGAAGAACCAAATTTTGAATGTGCTTTAAAAAAAAAAAATAATTTATGTAATACGGGGGAAAACGGGCCTTCACAAACCGAGGTACCGACGCCGCGTCAACATCGAGAAGGTTGTTATTGTTTTGTCTTCACTCAGCCAGCTGGCTAATAAAGCAAGAGAGCGAATTCCGCTGAGACGTTAAAACATGACTTGTGTCGCCTCAATTTCTTTCTTTTTTTTTCCAATTGCGAACCTCGAATTTTTAATAAAGAGCATTTTTAAATTTCATATTTCGTTAACTTTTAACCCAGAGAGAGTATATGAATTGAATGTTGTTTAAAATTAAGTATTATGTGGATTGACCCATGAAAATTAGTAATGATCTTTTCTTTTCTTTTCTTTTTTTTTTTTTTGTTTGGTTATGTACATTTTCATAAATGATTAATAAAAGTAATCTTTTTATTTATTTAAGGAGGCGATACGTCTTGCCTAAGGACGGATTAATGCAATTTTATGGTCGGTTAGTTGAAATTTGTCTAGTTTATGGATGTAAAATAGAATTTCTTTTTCCTGTAGCGGAGGAGTATTCGCTCCCCCCCACCCAATCCCTTTAATCCGTCCGTGGTCTTACCATTAGTTAACTTTTCACGAAGTTACGGTACATATTTTTAGTAAAATCCGCGTAACTGTTAAAAAAAAAAAAAAAAAACCTCTGAAAATTTTGGTTTTCTTTTTCTTACGGATTTCTTAACATTAACTCACATTTTAAAAAAGCATTATTCTTTTATTCAGCATAAAATTAAGACGTGTACGTTTTAATAGCTATAAATATCGAAGTATTTATTTATTGGAATTATTATTAATAATTTATTTAAGAAAAGTATATTTAAACTACCATAAATTATTTTACTTCCTTTGCATGTTGAAGACCTAAAGGAATACGACAAGATTTATATTTTAAATACCATTACTAAAAGCTGTACTTTTATACAAGTTTTATTTGTCGTGTAGACCGTCAGTTTGCTTTATTTAAACAAAAATTCCAGTTTAGCATGTCTGGAAGTTCTCGTTCGGCCGACGATTTTTCCAAAACCAAGCAAATTTTTGAATCCGAAAATGACCACAAACATTTCGTTTTCAATCCACGTTTTCTAATATATTCGATAAATCTGCCATTTTCTCAATAATCCACAACAGAAGTATCAGTTAAGCTGGTACGTGTCCGTGAAAAAAATTTATAGATTCATCAAGTGCGCAAAACAGCAATAAAAACACGTCGCGAGTAACAATAGCTCACCGACAACGGTTTTCCAGTGGCGAAAGGTCTCGATAGATAATTATTGTTGTGTAGTAGTTCGCCAAGTACATAATTATGTATCAGATGCCTTTCGAAACATCGAAGATCTAAAATAAGAATTTGCCCCTCTGAACTAAGTTTTGAATTTACCAACTCAGGAAATCAGTAACATTGCACTCTAGCAGTGTTGCCAATCCAGAATCTCGTTTTTACCCTCATGTTGATCTGAAAATACCCTCAATTACCCTCAGCCTTAAAGAAAGTGGCGCCATCTACTGGTACATATAATAAATTTTATAATACTACTGGTACATATAATTTACTTTGTTTCAAGAAAACAGAATAAAAGTGCACTATATAAAAAAATTTTGAAAAATAAATTTTAATTTTAATGTATATAAAATTTGATTCACATCTTTAGCTGAATTCTTAAAATTATTTCCTCCGTACGTGCAGAAATTATCTTATCAAAATTATTCTTGTAAAATAAAAAGTCTACAAAAATTTCTAATATTTCCACGTTAATTGTGCACCCTCTTCCCGGCGCCCTTGATATTAGAATGCATAGTCAGGGTCGGCCCGACTATGTAAGAAAACTAGGCGAATGCGTACGGCGGCCAACCGAGAAGGGTGTTCTAGCCAGGTGCGGACTTTTTTTTAGTCCCACCTGCGGAGTGGAAAAAAGGTACTCGGATTACCTTTCAGTCAGAAAATTCTGCATGGGTCAAATACAATTTTGGCCGTTACTAATCATACTCCTCAGCCAGTTCACATCCTCCGCGACCTCACGCAATTCGTGTCGTTTTGAAAAATACCCCCCCCCCCGCCTCTTCCCTTTTCCGGAAAAATCCTTAACACTAAAATTTACGGGCCTTTACGCCTCTGGTACTATGTATATGTATATAACATATAGCTCAAACGGGCGTGAGAAATTCGAAACAGGACTAATCTCCGGCCCAGATATTATTTTTTACTCTTAACTCAAGAAAAGTCATTTCTATTCAACCCCTCGCCGCCCCCCCCCCTCGTAAACCAAAGGGACACATGAAACCTTCAACGAAGCACTTATCTTTATCAGCCGCCCGCACCTCCCCGAACTCTCCTTGACAACGTCACAAATTCGATCCTATCCCCTGATCCCCCCTTTTGTATGCAAGGGCGCGAGCGTATATGTGTGTGTTGGGGAGGGGGGGGAGGAGTAAGGCAAGGTAAAACGGGGAAAAGTGATAATAACAAGTGAAACAGGGATTTCTATCATGTATGTTCGACTGGTTATCAAAAAATTTCAAAAACTCAAACTGTAATCACCCTCGAATACCCGTTTTTTAAAATTACCCTCAAGCTCAAGAAATACCCCTTTTTCGGGTAAATACCCGCAATCTGGCAACACTGCACTCTAGCTGACTTTAGTCTAGGCGCAGTGCGAGATGCAGTAAAAACGTACATCCCAGGCGCGCATTATCGTCCTCTTGTTACTCTGCTATGTCCGCTATGTTTTGCTTTAGGTTCGGTAATCACCTTTTTTTTTTTTGAAAAAGCGGAAAGGTTTTAAAACATTTTCGGAAAGCGGAGGTCTTCCAAAAAAAAAACAAAAAAGCGGAAATCCGCCGAAAAGCGGAAGATTTTCATGCCTGGATATAGATAAAGGAAATTTAGCTTAATAAAAATTATTATTGCAGCATATATAAATTTAATATACAATAAATGGAGAGATTTGCGAGGCCTTTATTTTTCAGGGGCTCACGGGCCCACACGCCCGTGTGATAATGAGACTCTCGAGGCCCCATCAAAATAACCTCTGTTCAACTTTGAACCACTCTTTCCTTCCTTTTTTGTCCTATTTATGGCAGATTGGTGATTCTACAAATAATACTGAGAACGATAAAAAGAAAAAAGATGCACAATGTCAGGCTTCCGCTTCAGGCAAAGCAAACCCCCCCCCCTTGTGTGCGTGTGTCCCCTGGGAGGGGGGGGGAAGCGGGGGAGAGATTGGGTGTCTTTCAAGCATCAGTTTCAGTTATGCTTGGAGTCAGAAGAGAGAGAAATTGCACCACGGGATCAATCGCCGGAAATGATGACACGGCAAAAGTAGCTTCCAAAATTCGCTACAAACTACTGTTTTTTTGTAGCGCGCTACACGCTACACTACTTTTTTAAAAAAGTAGCGCGCTACACTACAAACTACAAAAAAAAGTAGCGGCTACTGTAGTTTCGCTACAAGTAGCGCGCTACTCCCCAGCCCTGGCTGTTACCCAAAGTCTTACCGAAGGTTTACAGGAATTAAACCTTCGGTAAGACACCTACGTAAATTTGGATCAAAAGTTTATGTTGGAACTCCTCAACCCTTAAGAGGAAAGCTTGACCCGAAAGCCTAAGTTGGCCTTTTAGTTGGATACGCTTTAAGTACCAAAGGGTATAGAATTTGGATCCCGGAGGAGGAAAGAGTGGTAGAAACCTGTAACGTGTCTTTTCCAAAAGCTCAGGATAGTGGCAGTGGAGCGGTACTGGCACCCAATGATGATTCTTAGGGAGAGGATTCTTAGATGATGATTCTTAGTTTTTCTCAAATTGGTGAAGAGAGTCGAGAATCTGTTGAAGACGAAAGTCTCCCGAGTTCCTCTCCCACACCGTTTAGGGTCAGATCAAGAATCTGATGCAGATGAAAGTATGGATGATAGTACAGTTAGCTCTCCTACTCTTCGTGATGCTATTTGGGTAAGAACTGCCGTTCCTCGACGGGATGGATCCAGAACAGACATTTACTTTCAGAGGAGGGTCAGAAGCATAAACTAAAAGCATGTTCAGTTTTAAAGGCAAAGATTCTTTCCAAGGTGTCATCAACCCTAAACCAAGCAATGCGGAAGTTAAAGTTTAAAGACAAAAGCTGATTAGTACCTGAAGTCCCTCATACCTACAAACAGATGCTCAGGTCTCCACAAATTAAAAATTGGAAAGAGGCCATGGATACAGAGTTTCCGAATCTAAGAAATAGAAAAGTTTGGGTTTTAACCAATCTGCCTCCAGGCAAACAAGTTTTGGGGTGCAGATGGGTATACAATATACAAAGGGATGAAAAGGGAAATGTTGCGAGGTATAAGGCCCGCTTGGTGGCACAAGGCTACAACCAAGTTAAAGGCGAATCCTACGACGAAACTTTTTCTCCCGTTATAAACTTTTCTTTAATCAGGCTATTTTTTTCTCTGTTTGTGGTCTTTCTAAAGTGGACACATGTACAATGCGATGTTGCATGTGCTTATCTGTATGCAAATTTAGAAGAGGTTTACATGAAACAACCTGAAGGTTATGAGGAACCTGGCAGGGAAAATTTGGTTTGTCAGTTAAAACGCGCCTTATACAGCCTTCACCAGAACGGTCGTGCTTGGTATTTTGAACTTAAGAATGTTTTACTAGAAATAAGGCTTGGAAAATTTGAATGGCGCAATTGCACTTTCTTCTCTAATAATTCTGCTGTACTTTTAGTCTATGTAGACGACATAGTCATTTTTGGAAGGACTGAAAATGAGATAGATGCAATTTTAAGCAAACTACAAAGCAAATTCGATTTAAAAATTTTGGGTAAAACAAAAGGTTACTCGGTGTGGAATTTGAAGAGGCTGAGAACTGTTTTATAATCCACCAAATTCTCTACATTGAAGAAGTTTGCAAAAGGTTTGAAAAATTTAAATTCCCTATCTCATCACTCCCAATCACAAAAAGTGTACAGTACAGTAAATTACAATCGCCTCAAACTAGCAGTGAACAATATCAAATGAAAATTTACCCATATAGAAGTGTCTTAGGATGCCTATCATTTCTAGCTAGCTGCACGAGACCCGACATTTCTTATGCCGTAAATATCTTTTCCCAGTTCCAGAATGACCCGGGTATGGAACATTGGAACAGATTGTTAAAATTACTCGGATGCGTAAGAAAGACAAAATCGTATTAATTAAAATTGAAATGTGAAAATATGAATTTAATTGGGTACTTGGATGCAGATTTCGCAGCGAATCGAGATGATAGAATATCCATGGGAGGAGAGTTCATTTGTTTAGACAAAGCACCAATAACTTGGCATGCATTCAAAGAGAAGTCAGTTAGTTTATCCACAATGGAGGCGGAATTTCTTGCTATGGTTGAGAATATAAAAGAACTCACCTGGATAGATAATGTTCTAAAAGAGGGTAATGATTGTGGGTTAATCAAGTATAACTCTAAACCTACTTTGTTCGTGGATAACCAGGCTACTATTGATTTTCTTAAAAGTCTGTTAGAGAATCATAGAACCAAACACATAGATGTTAGATTATTTTTTGTATGAGATTTATTTTACAGAGATAAATTTAAACTTAATTTCATTAGAAGTAAATCTAATCTGGCTGACATTTTTACTAAACCTATCAGTCAAAATGAATTGAAAAAGTTTGTTGAGGATGTGTTCGAGGTTTAAAGTTTTTGATATTTCTAATCCACCACCATTTTTGAATTTTTACTAATCAATGCTTGATAAAGTGTTAATGTGTTTTTGAAATCTTCATTATGTAAATATGTCATTTATGCAACTGTTTTTCATGTCATTGAATGAAAGTTTGGTGTATGAAAATCCTTGGGCCAAGGTATGAGTAAAATAAGTGTAAAAGGTATATGCATAAAAGTTGTGTGTATTAGAATCTTTGGTGATCACCAGGTTATTAATCATTATCATGTCATAATTTTGTTTGTAATTTTTGCATTATATATATAACGTATTTATCGTATTCTATTATATAACGTATTTAATATATTTTGCATTTATATAACGTATTTTTCAATTTAACTGCTTTCTAATATGAATGTTTATTAAGGTTTTTGGTGGTTGGATTAGTGTTTAAAAGTTAAAAGTGAAAAGTGACTGTTAAATGTTTTAAAACGGACTTTATGTTTGAAAATTGTTTGAGGACATTGTTTTAAAAATTTTGATACTACTTAATGTAACTGTAAAGGATAATTTTTGAAGTTTTGCCTGCTTACATTTTTGAATTGTGTGAGTTGTTTTATTTAAAGTTTTCTTGGTACATTGTTTTATTAATCTTTTGAAGCATGTTACTTGCCTACATATAAATTGACTTGAACATTGTTTTACTGTTACCTGCATTAGTAAATGGTTAAAATTTTAATGATTGTTACTTTTATCTGAAGTGCTAGCAAATTTCCGTCCATAAGAGCTGGGAGGAGGGGCTTTTGTTCTCAATGGCTATTTGTGAACAATATATTTCCCAACTCTTATGTTTATTTAACTTTTAAACTTACCTGAATTATGAAATTATCCATCTTTAAAGGCTGCAACAGAAAGGTTCAAATAAAGTTTTAACAGCTTAAAGTCAGTTTAATAAACTCCCTAAAGCAAATAAATTAATTAAAAGTCAAATGAATTTAAGTGAATAACTTTGTATTAAATTTAAACCCAGTTTAAAACTTTTACTTGCGTCAACGTTTGTTTAAGACACACAGCACAAATCTCCGGTGCAAACAGCCGCCATCTTGTGGGAGTGTAGTGGTTGGTTGATGCAGTAAGCATAGCCCGGAGGAAGCTGATAAAAGCCGTTCGCCCAATCACTTGCGCGCTTTAGAAGCCCGGTAAACGCTGCTCAAACGAGCAGCCGGGAACAACTCAGTAATGAGATGCACCGTCGACGTTCATAAATAAAAGGAGGAGCTTTCGCCGTCATCAGAGCAGAAGCAGATAGACAGCAGAAATCGCAGACAGAAGCGGGTAAGCAGGAAGTAGTGGCGATGTAGCTGTACGAGCGAGCAAGAATGCTCTTTAGTTTGAGATAAGTTTTATACAGGCATCTAAATATGCTTTTAATTTAACTTAATCTTTGAATGACAGTACGTTTTTATCAATACTAAATGTTTCTATTTTTAACCTTTTTAAAGTAAAGTAGAAGTTTGAATTTCTTTTAAAGTACAAACCCCAGCTGTCACATCGAGCTTTGTGCATTCACCGTAATTTTATATCTTTTTCTGAAGATTGAAAGTTTTCCGGTCAGCATGTTTTTCTTCAGGGTAATGCAGCAAGTTAGAATTGATATTTAAATAGCTTTTAAAGCAATTTTCAAAATCCTTTTGCCAGTACTTATGAAGTTTATAGACTGTGATATATTTCTGTGCCAAGTTATGATAAATAAAAGTTGATGTCTCCCAATACCTCAGTTGCTATCCTTGTCTCCAAAACACTCTTCAATCGTGGCTATCTACTACTTAACACAAATTTTGTTTCCAGGTGTTGACACTTCTAAATTTAACTTAGATTGTTAGCACTTACGGGAACAGGCAAGTTTTGCCAAAATACCGCCATTGTTTCATATTTTATATAACTCTAAAATTTTAACCCGTAGAATTTTGAACTTTTTTATTTAGAACTATTGAAATATCTAACTGTTTTCAATATCTTTTTGACTGCAATCGACTGGGTAATTTATTTACAGGGTCAGCCAAATGACTTAAAATACCTTAAGGTGTATGGATGCATTCAATTCATTGAAAGTCTGTGGTCAATTACTACTTTGGCTATCCCCAAAATCTCGCAAACTTTCTCAAGCTTGTCGGCTTTTGGTGAAACATCGCCAAATAAAGGGTCAGAAGGAAAGCTGAGTTCAATTTGAAACAGCTTGGCGATATCGAAATATTTGGCTAGAAATACTAGCTAAACCTTACTATTACTGATATTTTATCTCTTTCTATCAAAACAAGTTCAGATGAAGTGTGCCGAAAATATTTTTGATTTAATAGACGTGCAAGGAAGTTATGTGTTGTCCACATCAGATTTTTTGGTAAGTTATTAAGTTTTTTTAAGAACATCAGGAACCCATATGTTAAGCTTTGAGGCATTTCAAATGATCACAAATGGTTGAATTTGATAATTTTAATCTTTCAGCAATCTCTCTAATTGTTATTCACCAGTTTTTTTCAATTAATGCCTTTATTGTGTCTTCACGAGCTTCAATTGGCCTTCCAGAGCATGATACATCTTCAACATCAAAATTGATGGATTAAAATTTTGAAAACCAATTTTGACACAGGCATTCTCTAAATACATCATCTCCATACACATTAAATAATTCAGGGGCGTAGCCGGGGGGGGGGGGGGGGATATCGGGATATATCCCCCCCGAAATTTTTGGATTAGTGATGAAATTCTGTCTATTTATACAGACATAAGTTCATATCCCCCCCCGAAATTTTTTCCAGGCGCATATCCCCCCCCGAAAAATTTTCCTGGCTACGTGCCTGAAATAATTGTTTTTTCTTAAACAGTATTTTTACCTTCTGAATAAAGAAAATGCAAAACATGTCGAAAATGACACTTTTCAGTTTCCATATTTGATCTGTACCAATAAAAACTACTGCATAGGATCAATTAAACTTTTTTTCACAAGCAAGCTTGCTATATAAATTGTCTAAATATATAAAGATTAGGGGGCTTAAGCATAAAGTTGGCTGTGAAAAAATACAATTAAGTCCTGTATGGGAAAAGTAATATGAATAAAGTGTCCCTCTCCAGCTGTGCAACTGCAAATTTTAATGTTCTGATTCAGTTTTGAAGCAAAACTTTTTGCAATTGTATTAAGTTGTTCGGAAAGTAATGTTGTTTGCATAGCAACATTTCCAGCACCCTAGCAGGGGCAGCCAATGGCTATTGTCAGAAAATCAATGCTGGTTAAAGAGTTTAATCCCACAGATGACACCTTGAATAAAATAATTTTTCAGATGTCAAATTCTAGGGTGGAAAAAAATGTGTCCAACAAAACAAAACTAAAACAAGAAATTTTCAGCATTTCATTTGCTGCAGTTACTATTTTAAACCATGCAAAAAAAAAAAAAAAAAAAAAAAAAAAACACCATTCCTCAAGCTTTTTTTTTTTTTTTTTTTTTTGTACCAAAAAATTATTTTGGCAGTGACAAAATTTTTATGTCATAGCTTGCTAACGTAATTTGATTTCTAAAGCATTTTTTAAACTTTTGACATCAAAATGACATCAATCTCGCTTACTCAATTTGTTAACTTTTTCAATACAGGCTATGTTTTTTTTTAATTCGTTTATCTGCATATTTGTGCAAAATTTCAAACTTATCAGTCCAGTCACTTAGAAATAAACAGTAAATACACACATATATCATATGTTTGTTTGTTTTTACAAAGATTAAATTAAATTAAAAATTATTAAACTCTGAAAAAATTTATGCAGAAACATAACATACTCAGATTAGGAGAAGAAAAAAAAATTCCTACATATTTTCCATTTTATTATCCTAATTAAATCAGTGAGACTTTTATATTAAAAGGTACATTACCTCATCATACTTGAGCTCTAAGTTTAGTCGTTCAGTTTCAGCATTTTCAAGAGTGCTTTGTAAAAACTTAAGTTTCTCTTGTAACTAAAATAAAAAAGTGTACAGACTATGAAGGACCATAATAAAAAGTTAATAACACATGAAATAAACAAGAAATTCTAATTCTAGATGTAAATTTTGATTTTAGGATTGTGCTAACATCTAATCATTTTTGAACTATGCAAGATAGATACATATGTACTGATGTCACACCAATACTGATCAAAATGAATTGTGTGTGTGTGTGTGTGTGTCTGTCTGTCTGTCTGTCTGTTGGTGGCATTATGGACTAATGGTTACATGTAGATATACCAAATTTGGTAGAAAGGAAGTTGTAAAATTAAAATTATGCACCACAAAGCATTTTTTTTATCTGATTTGAATTTTTAAAATTTTATGTTTTATGCGATTTTTCATAACTAAAGCATAACAATGGAAGTAATTAACTTGCAGCAGAACAACATTTCCATCATCGGATAGAGGAGAAAATTTTCTTTTAAAAATAGTCTTTATTGAAGATGTAACATAATTTGCAGATTTTAAGGCTTTTCCACTTCAAAATCATGCAACTTTTGCACAGATTTTGAAAAAGAAAAAATTAATTGTGCTAGAGATTCAGGAAAATTTACAATGTCTCTTTACAAGTTGTACTGTGAACCAACACTGGCAAAGAGCCTATAGGAGTTACGAAACTCTCAGGAAAAACAGCTAAACATTCGAAATTTCATGAAAAAATCATTAAATCCTCGTCCCATTTATGAAGGCAATTTTAGTGTTACTGAATTTTATCTGAAAGTTACCCGAGACATACAGCTTTACTGTTAGTGTTAGTCGATAGTGTATAGGGTGAAAAGCATTATTAATTAAAAATTTTTTTTTTTCAGTATTTAAATATTATAGTAGGATTTAAATATTAACGCTTAAATGCCTGAATTTTAAATATATTTGCTGCTGGTCACACAATAGCCGAAAGAGTAAGCTAAATTTCCTATATCAACATTGTGAATAACAAGCTAATATTTAAAAAACATGCAACTTGACAGAAATCTAAAATTTTTATTATTTACAATATGAATCATTTAGTATTAAAAATTTCATTTTATATGTGACTGGCATGAGAATGAACCTAAAACAAAATTATGAATTCTGGCATGACATGTAAAAAATACTAAAGGCTACAATATATACATATACATATATATGTTGTTTGTGTTTAGCAGAGTTTTTATACTGCAAAATTTTAAAGCAGTAAAAGCTAGTAAGAAAATGAATTGAGGGCTTGCCAGGTAAAAGATGACAAAAGCGTTTACCTTCATAGTTCTTTTATTTTAGTAATGAGGTGTTAAGCTTGTATACAGATGGAGATGAACAAAGAAAAAAAACCAGATATTTGATGTAGCATAGCATCCATGTGTCGTCGGGTGTTCTGGATTACAAACGAGTCTATGGTACCAGGTCGACTTGAAATAATTTGCAGGGGCGTAATCAAAAGGGCTTTGCTGGAAACGGCAGCGGGAAGGCTTCAGGTTAACCACTCGTCTCAGCTCCGAGCATGTCACGCGGCTGGCCACGAGCTTCCTTCCACACACATCTTGTCTCATCACCCTTTTCGCCTCTCCTCTGTCGATCGCGGCGAACGGCAAACTTTTATACTGTCAGCCAGGCAGCGACGTCACTAATTACTGTGGACCTGTGACGTAAAAAGAAAAGAAAATATCTCCGCGGCAAGTCGCTGGGAATACAGCGCCTCTAGCGGCCAATCACAGAAACACATTAAGCAAAACGTTTTGCAGCAATTAGGTGCTTGTTTGAAGCGTTGATATTAGAATAGTGTTAAGTACGAACTTAATTAAGAAAAATAAGAGCTATATGTGCCTTTAGATTTAAGGCAAATAATTAAAGTTAAGTTATACAGCATTCAGTTATAATAAAGAAAACCACAACCACATGTCATGGAACCTTTAAGGTAAGGTTTACAGTTACTTTTCCTAACAATGGCCCGCCTTCCATGACATGGCAAAAGAAACTGCTTCAAACAAGTAAAAAAAATTTTTTTTTTTTTCAAAAGAGAGTAAGTACTTTTCCCTCTGAAAAGAACAAAAGACACATTATTCAAATAGCGATGAACACAGATGACAAAGCACAGAGGGTTAGTACAAAATACACATAGTTACACTATAAAGTACGACAACTATAAAACAAGACTATTATAAAAAACGACTATTATAAAGTACGACTGGCCAGTCAAAAAACGTTAGTCAAAGAACACTTTTCAAAAGGTTCACATAATGCAATTAAACACATTTGCATTCACTTCACAATGAAAAAATATAACAAGCTTGTATTTCCCCCCCCCCTCTTTAGGGGTGAGGTGCACCTCAAAAAAAAAAACTCTTTTAAGAAAGAGATAAAAGTAGAAAAGTTTGTTCATTCAAATTATTTCATAAAAAGAAAAGTCTTTGACTTGCCAAAGAAAAAAAAAGTTGTGTTCACACAAAAAGAAAGTCGAAAGCGACTTTCCAGAAAAATTTGCCTAGATTCCCTTTAGCGGGGGTAGGACTTTGAAATTTTCCTTTGCAAAAGAAAGTCTAAAGAGACTTTTCAAAAATTTTGCCTAGATTCCCTTTAGTGGGAGTAGGGCTTTGATACTGAACAAAAAAGTCTCTCGTTGAATGTTGTAAGTCCAGTCTTTGGAAGAGGTTTTGTAAAAATATCTGCTGGGTTATTCTTCATATTTATATATTTTAAGGTAAACAATTTATCTATAGCTAGGCTTCTTAAAAAGTGATACTTTACATGTATGTGCTTCATGCGGCTATTCTCAATGGGTGAATTGCTGAAATCTATGGCGGCAGTATTATCGCAAAAAAGTGTAACTTTATCCAGGTCTTTGGGAAGTAGTTTTAAATTTATTAGATCATTATAAATTCTTTGTATCCACAGCAACTCTTTAGAGGCTTCTGTCAGAGCGATAAATTCCGACTCCATCGAAGATAGAGTGACACACTTTTGTTTAGACATACGCCATGATATGGGGGTTTGATCCAGCATTAAAATATATCCTCCCATTGACACTCGGTCATCTCTGTTTGAAGCAAAATCAGCGTCCGAGTAGCAATTTATGGAAATTTGATTTATATTGGATAATTTTAATTTGAGATGTGAGGTAGATTTAACGTAGCCAAGTAATCTTATCAATTGATTGAAATGATTATATCCGGGATTAGATTGAAATTGTGATAAAACATTTACTGCGTATGAAATATCTGGACGGGTTCTGCTTGCAAGGAACGACAAACATCCTAAGATGTTGCGATAGGGAAATTTTTCCATTTCTTTAACTTCTGTGGCGTTAGTTGGACAGTCCATTTTTGACATTACGATACCAGGAGCGATTGGAAGAGATGAAATGGGTATATTAAAACTTTAGAAGCGGTTGTAAATTTTATTTATATATTCCTCTTGATGTATAAATAAGCCATTTTCATTTTCTTCAAACTGAACGCCTAATAGTTTTCTTGTTTTCCCCAACTTCTTAAGATTGATTTTTCCTTCTAATAAATTGAATACGTGGTTTATTTCTTTTTCTGTTTTAGCTAGGAGTACAATGTCGTCTACGTATAGAAGTAACATTACTAGATTATTGTAAACATAAATGCAATTAGTCCACTCAAGCTTGAAAAAATGTAATTCAGTTAAAATTCTGTGAAACTCATTAAACCATTCTCTGCCACTCTGCTTCAAACCATATAAGGCTTTATTTAGTTTACATACAAAGTCTTTCTTACCTTCTTCTTTGAAACCTTGAGGTTGGAACATATAAATTTCCTCTTCAATCGGAGCGTACAGGTACGCGGAGGTTACGTCAGCTTGAGAGTGGTTCCATTTATAATGACCTACTAGTAATGAGAAAAAGAAACGAATTACAGTAAAATTAACAACACGGCTAAAGACTTGATCGTAAGTTTCCCCTTTTCTTTGTCCAAAACCCTGGGCGACGAGTCTTGATTTAAACCGTACGATTTTTCCCACTAGCGTCTCTTTTTACTGTATACACCCATCGGTTTCCGATGATTTTCGCATTTTCAGGTTTCGGAACTAATTCCCATACTTTTCTTTCATTCATTATATCTAGCTCGTCATTCATAGCTTGCATCCACTTCTCGGCCTCGGGAGATTTGATTACCTGGAAAAAATTATTTGGTATTTGAATTTCTTCTAGTCAGGAATCTGAAAAATTAGCTTCATCTTGTACAATGTCCGAGTATGTATTTTTACCTTTAAAACAAAACATTTCTGGCTCATATTTAATCCCGTGTTTATTGCAGTAGCTTCTTACATCATTATGAGATCTTAACCTGACATTACTGCCCTCAATTCCGTAATAGATATCGGTTCGGGACTTGTCTTTTCTTGGGACTGCTCTTCTAACCCAGTTTACTGTTTTAAGCTGCGTTTTTACGTTTCTGTGGGATTCCCTCTCCCCTTTGGATTCATCATTTTCTCCTTCCTCAGATGTACTCGGCTTATCGAAACACATTTCTTCCTTTTTATCAAAAATAAAATCCTTTTCCTGTGTTTTGTCTTCACATTAACTATCTCCCGAATCCTCGTTGGGTGAATTTACAGGGTCCAGTACGACTCCACTGCTTTCATGTTTTTGTATTTCCTCTTCAAATCTGACGTTAGAAGTCTCGATTACTTTCCTATCGCCAGGGATCCAAATTCTATATCCATGACTTTGCATCGCATAACCAACCATAGTGCCCTGTTTTGCTCTCATGTCAAGTTTATTTCTTAATTGACGAGGTACTCCCACGTAAACTTTCGAACCAAAGATTCTTAAATGTTTAATGGAAGGTTTACGGCCACTAAAAAGTTCAAAAGGCGTTCTTACTTGATTAGCATGGCAAGTTCGGTTCCAAGCGTAGGTAAAACAAAGTAGTGCTTCTGACCAAAAGCTGTTACTTAATCCGCTTGAGCTTAGCATAGCTTTTACAGCATCTAGTGCAGTGTAATTGTACCTCTCGCTGACTCCGTTCTGTTCAGGAGTATAGTCGTTTGTTCTTTCAGCGTG
The DNA here is from genome assembly GCA_038373885.1 of Cheiracanthium punctorium. NCBI lineage: Eukaryota > Metazoa > Arthropoda > Arachnida > Araneae > Cheiracanthiidae > Cheiracanthium > Cheiracanthium punctorium. The sequence goes on from JAWZYV010011890.1 coordinate 99,481, forward strand.
AATCCCTTCTTCATCTAAAAACTTTTTAAATTCTTTGTGACAAAATTCCATCCCATTATCTGTTCAAATGTTACTAATTTTAGTGTTTAAAAACCTTTCTGCCCTTCTTTGAAATTTCTTAAAACACTCAAATACCTCGGTTTTCTTTTTCATAGGATATACGGTAGTCTTCCTGGAGTAGTCGTCTGTTATTGTTAAAAAGAAACAATGACCAACTTTTGATTGGTGGGGGAGTGGACCACAGACATCCATATGTAAAAGTTGTAGGGGTTTAGTTGAGCGGATTGAAGAGATACTTTTAAAACTTTTACGTCTCGTTTTAGCTACTTTACAATTATGGCATGAAATTTCGGGGTTTGCTTTTAAAGTAGGAAGGCCAAAGACACAATTCGATTTACTGGTTTGAATTATGGACTTATAATTAATAAGACAAAACCTTTGGTGCCAGAGTTCTAGATCTTCCGATTTAGGGGGAGAGGAAACATTTGCTTCTGGTTTCTTCTCGTGAGTATTTTTAAAATTTCGCTTCAATTTATCATACTTGGGATACAAAAAATACAGTCCTTGCTTCTTATAGGCGGTGAATAATTTTCGATTATTCTTCAGAAATGCATGAACTTTACCCTGACCACCTCTAAAGGTAAGACCTTCTGAATCAAGGATAGAACCGGATAGTAAATTATGTCTTAGTTCAGGGGAGTATAAAAAATTTCTCAGAACACGTTTCATCTTTCCGTTCTAGAAATTCAGAACTACGGTTCCCTTCCCCTCGACAGGGCATTCAATACCATTTATGGCGACAGACATTTACTTACCCTTAATGGGTGTAAAATATTTAAATGGCTCTTTTTCATTACAAAAATGATTACTGGCGGCAGTGTCAAAAATCCATGAATGATCATTTTCAATTACTTGGTTAGAATAAGCTTCAATAATAAAATTTTTAAGGCGATAAGATCCTTTTTGCTTTTGGGGAGGAGGGCGTCTGCAGTTGATTTTTAAATGTCCGGTTTTCCCGCATCCATAGCAGCACCTCGTCTCACGTTTAAAGTTTCCTTTACGAGGGGTACGTTTTTCATGTTTGGCTTGACTGGACATAGCAATAGCGGCACGGTCGCCTAAGCTTTGTTTCAACCTGGCTCCTCAGCTAATAATTCAGCTAGAACTTTATCGAACTTAAATAATCCCTGCGTGCTCAGGGGGTAAATACCTAATTAATTGAAAGGATTGGTACCAATCCGCTAATGGTGTACCGGCTTCACGCAACTGCGTTGCAATCGATTTTAAACGAGCACCAAATAATCCTACTTCCTCATTGTCGTTAATTCTGCATGAAAAGAACTCATCGGTCAAAGCGATAGAACGAGCTCTTGATTCGGGCTTAAAGTGTTTCTTTAGCTTTTCCCAAACTTCCTTGGGATCATATGTCCCTGCGAGGAGGGGCTTGTATTCACTGGATATATTTAAATATATGGTACTATATGCTTTACCGTATCTTATTTTATAGTCCCTCAACTCTTTAACTTCCGTTTCTTTTGGTCTAATTTCTTTGCCGGTTACAATATCCCAGCAATTTCTATCTATTAACAAGACTTTTATATCTTCTTTCCATGTCTCATAGACATCAGAGCCCAATTTATCAACTTGCATCGATATGGTTTCCATTTTTTTTTTTTTTCAGACAGATTTTAAACACATATAATTAAAAGCTTTCAATCAGGGCCCGCCCTCTTAATGCTCGTTAAAATCTTTTTGTAAATACAGTAGAAGACCCGAAATCCGCCAATCCAAAATCCGCAAGGCTCTAAAATCCGCGCAGCCTCTTGAATGTAAACAATGAAATCAGCGACCCACGAGTTTGCAAAACCAGAGTACGAGCAACTTGTTTTCACGCGTTGTGATGACGTCACTTGCGAAAGAGCAATTCTGCTGTGCAGGTGCTCGTTCTGTTGTATTTCTCCTCTGTGTTTATGGAGGAAGTTAAACTCTGTGGTTGATCTTTGACCTTGACGGGGCGCAGCGTTAATGTGCGTCTGTGGCTTTTATCACATGGTACTCGCTCTAATGTTCTAACGTTTGTTTGCTCTTTTTTGGATGCACGAGTTGCAGTTTCTGCTATTTTTTATTTTATAATGTCGAACTTGAAACGAGTCCGTGATTCCACAGCTTCCACCAGCACTAGTAAAAGAAAACATGTTTCTTTAACAATTCTCCAAAAAGTGGAAATCATCAAAAAGTTGGATACCGGCACAAGTCCTGCAAATATTGCCCAAACTTATGGCATTTCCGTAAGAACGGTATACGACATTCGGAAAAGTAAAGAAAAATATTTGAATTTTTACAGTAAAAGTGACAGCAATTCAGGATTTCAAAATCGAAAAACTATGCATCAGGCAAAATCTGCAGATTTGGATACCATAATATACGAATGGTTCAGAGCTCGGCGAGATGACGGGATCCCAATTTCTGGAATTGTACTAAGAGCGAAAGCTAAAGAGTTGCATGCTGAATTAAAGGTGGAGCAGCCCTGTGACTTTAGTTCAGGCTGGTTGAAGAAATTCAAACAGAGGCATGGTCTGCGCTATATTAAAACACATGGAGAGAAACTCTCAGCTGACAGGGAAGCTGCTGAGGAGTTTATCGATGAATTTTCTTCACTAGTGGCTAGTGAAAATTTATCTCCAGAACAGATATTCAACGCAGATGAAACTGGTCTTTACTGGAGATGTTTGCCACGACAAACATATGCAGCTAGTGAAGAAGGTGCTTCATCTGGAATTAAAGAATCAAAAGAAAGGGTAACGGTATTAGTTTGCAGCAATGCAGCTGGTACGTACAAGTGCAAATTGCTTGTAGTTGCCAAAAGCAAACATCCCCGTGCATTGAAAGGAGTGAAAACGTTACCTGTAATATACAGGAGTAATAAACGGGCCTGGATTACAAAAGAAATTACAACTGATTGGTTCATGAACCATTTTGTAAAGGAGGCCCGAAATCATTGCACGAGTGTTGGTTTGCAACCTGACTGTAAAATTTTATTGCTCTTGGATAATTGTCCTGCACATCCAGATGAATCGATTTTGTGTTCTGACGATGTGGTTGCCCATTTTTTACCACCCAACACTACGTGTTTAATTCAGCCCATGGACCAAGGTATCATACGAAGTTTGAAATGCTACTACAAGACAGAATTTCTGAAGAAGATTTTAAATGCTGTGCTTTCTTTCGGACTTGAAGACATTAAAAAAATCTTTTCCATCAAGGATTGCATTTATGTTCTGGCAGAATCCTGGAACTCTGTGTCTAAGTCTACTCTCGTGAATGGATGGCATAACCTCTGGCCGTCATCTCTGTTCATAGAAACAGATGAAGATGCTGAATTTTCTGGGTTCAGAGAGAATCCAATGAAAGCTAAAGCTGAAGAGCTATTGATTTACGCCAAGCAGGTGATGGGCGATAAACCCTTGTTTCAAGAAAGTGACATTCTAGAATACATGAACTCTGATGATAATCAAATAACTGAACAGTTAACCGATAGTGAAATAATCGATTCAGTTTTAAAGCCTCAGGATGTGGACTCCGATAGTGATAGTGCTGCAGGTGAACAGGATGAGGAAAAAATACTTTTCGATGAAGGTTTGACTGCAGGCGAAAAATACCTGAAGCTTTTAGAGCAGCAAAACTGCATAACAGAACAAGAAATTATGACTGTTCATCAAATACAAAAAAAACTGAGACTGCAACACCCTAAAGTTTTAAAACAAACTTCTATAAAAGAAATGTTTGCCAAGTCAAAAAAATAATTTGTAAGTTTATTCTCCTTTTGTATTAATTCTATAATTAAGAATTAAATTTAAATAATATAACCACTTTCAGTATGTTTTTTTTTTTTAAAGATGTTTAATCATGTTTACATTATTTTCATGATTTTATCTGGGTAAAAATTGGAGCATTTTTTCCTGTCATGACCCGAAATCCGCAAAATTCTAAAATCCGCACAAGGCCTGGTCCCAAGCTGTGCGGATTTTGGGTCTTCTACTGTAGTTAAAATCAAGGGATACATGCACATACTCAATAACATAATCTTCACATAATTTTTAATGGCAGAGGCCCATACCCTAAATGTCTGTGTTTAGCAGAGTTTTTATACTTCAAAATTTTAAAGCAGTAAAAGCTAGTAAGAAAATGAATTGAGGGCTTGCCAGGTAAAAGATGACAAAAGCGTTTACCTTCATAGTTCTTTTATTTTAGTAATGAGGTGTGAAGCTTGTATACAGATGGGGATGAACAAAGAAAAAAAACAGATATTTGATGTAGCACAGCATCCATGCGTCGTCGGGCGTTCTGCATTACAAACGAGTCTATGGTACCAGGTCGACTTGAAATAATTTGCAGGGGCGTAATCAAAAGGGCTTTGCTGGAAACGGCGGCGAGAAGGCTTCAGGTTAACCACTCGTCTCAGCTCCGAGCATGTCACACGGCTGGCCACGAGCTCCCTTCCACACACATCTTGTCTCATCACCCTTTTCGCCTCTCCTCTCTCCTCTGTCGATTGCGGTGAACGGCAAACTTTTATACTGTCGGCCAGGCAGTGACGTCACTAATTACTGCGGACCTGTGACGTGAAAAGAAAAGAAAATATCTCCGCGGCAAGTCGTCGGGAATACAGCGCCTCTAGCGGCCAATCACAGAAACACATTAAGCAAAACGTTTTGCAGCAATTAGGTGCTTGTTTGAAGCATTGATATTAGAATAATGTTAAGTACGAACTTTAAGAAAAATAAGAGCTATATGTGCCTTTAGATTTAAGGCAAATAATTAAAGTTAAGTTATACAGCATTCAGTTATAATAAAGAAAACCACAACCACATGTCATGGAACCTTTAAGGTAAGGTTTACAGTTACTTTTCCTAACATATATATATATATATATATATATAATATATATATATATAATATAGAATAGCTAACTTACGTAACGTGGAATCCCAAGATAATCCAATGATAAAGTGAAAAAAAAAATAATAATATACATATATATATATATATATATAAAATATATATATATATAAGTATATACATATATACAGTCAACTATGGTTATAGTGAACCCAGATATAGTGAACTTTCGGCTACAGTGAATGCAAATCGTTAGTCCCGATTCACTTACATTAGAAATGTGCATAGCATTTTTCGGTTTTAGTGAACATGACTTCGGTTATAGTGAACCTAGAAACTGAAGTTTGAAGATTTTGAAAATGGCAGAGATGTAGTTTTTCGATGTCTACATTCTTAAAGGTTGTCTATATTGCATTCGATAAACACACAAAAAGAATATCAAGCATCTGTTCCGAAATACAGGAGAATTGTCAGTGGCTAGGCTGAGGTCTGTGGGCTAACATGGCGAGGGGGAGAGGGGGAACAATAGTGCACTAAAGAAAGGGCTTTTAGACTCTTGACCACTGTGAAACCAGGATTTATTCATTGCAGTGATGCTTATTAATCTTTAGCTCTTCAATTCCCTTGCAAAATAGCCCAAGTCTTGTGGTGTATTCCTACCCGTACTCCTTTTGTCCGATACCCTAGTGCTTGAAAGATAAGCTCATCTTTTACACCCTGCATGAAAGCCTGTGACACCCACACTTCTACAATGAAGAAGGTAGCAATGACACTTTTTAAAAGAAACATGCAACTTTTTTCATTCTTATTCTTGACCAGAAAGAAAAGACCACAAGTGCTTCAATCCAATTCATCAAACTGTGCCTCTCCTAATTGTATTCAAGCTTGCTATCCTGGGACTTTTGAAAAAGGGGATTAAATTCTTAATCGGTTAGAATCAATGGCATGTTTCGGCTACTAAGCACTTAACAAAAAGTAGGGTACATTTCATGGTGAACAAAAATGGACATCTCTCATCCTTGAATGATTGCATTTTCCATTCCCCAGCACAGGTTAAGGATTACCACTGCTTGCTATTGCTTGATTGCTATAGCTATTTCTGGCCAATTGAATGGAATCTCCCAAATTAGTGTAGCACTTAGGAGCAATAAGACAAATACGATTAATTATGTTTGATTTACACAAATATTCAATATGGGTATAAAACACTATTTTTTACTTGTGTATATAATGCATTCCTTGCTCATATAGGGACACTTTGCTTATAGTGAACTTCGGATATAATGAACAAAATTTGCCGATCCCCAGAGGTTCACTATAACCAGAGTCGACTGTATTCATATGTGTGTGAGGTCATAAAGCAGACATTCATAAGATGGAGCCACAGCCATTGAAGATCTGCTTGCAATAAAGATGTCCTGCATGAAAGATAGAGAGCAGAGAGAAAGACAATAATGGATAGATAAAAAATGAAGACTTGCATGAAAAGTGGCCAGCATAGACACCCTTAAGGTACTTGAAACTTTTTTTTAAATTTATCTTGTACTAACTTGCAGTTTAAATATTTTATTTTTTTCTAACATAATGACAAATTCTTGTGCCTTATCCCTTTTACAACTTCTACGATAACAGTCAAGATTTACCAAGCACAAATGAACATCAAAGATTGAGTACACTAGGAAGCTGTCACATTTTGAATGAAATTTTTTCTTTCACCTGATGTATAAAGTGACTTTTAATTTTGCGGCAGTCTGGGATGACTTATAGCTTAATAATGGACTGACTCAAAGAATTTACATTGTGAGTGTACTTGGATTACAAAATTGGCTACATTCCATCATCCACAGACTGATGAATACTGTTCAGGAAGCCCCATTTCCTATCTAATAAAAGTTATCTTCACTGATATGTCACATATTGTAAGCTTTTTAAAAACTGAAAATATGAACAACATTCAACTATTGAATAGTATCATATTTGATATGCCATTCAACACAGGTACACATGAAAAATCCCTCAGTTTTGCAGGATTTACCGCAACACATGACTTTACTAAAAGAAAAGAAAACATTTTAAAAACTCTTGAACTGCATCATCTAATAACAATATGGAATTGTTTGAATTTCAATACGATGGATAAAGCTCCTGACTTTTGTGACAGTATTTATGAAGCGTTGTCTGATATCAAACTCTTAATCGACTTAACACTTCATCAATTCTGGTGGAAGATTATGAGATCATAAATGAAAACCTGGCACCTCATGACTCTACAACAGGCCTTATGCTCTCCACATCTCATCAGCAAATTCAATGTTTTTACTTAATGCAATGCTAGATAGCGTGCTTCTTTTTAGTGGGACAGATAATTACAACATTAATACCTTTCTTTGCGATGCTGAAGAGAAATTTGGTGTTCTGCAGTATTTAACTGAATCTCATAAATTTATCGGAACTTAAAAGCTTTTCCCATGATCCTGCTACAATTTTTATCTAAAAGATTATTTCCCTTTAATGAAGTAAAAAATGTACCAATTGAAAAAAAATCGTCAAACCTTTTGATCATTAGACAAAAAACACTTAGTTTGGTTTAAATAGAAAATGTAGTTACATGATCATTAGACATAATTTCAGCTTTGAGTCTTTCACAGTGAAAGTATAAGAACCCAAAGAAAAATTAACAAAATGAGAGAGAATAAAGAAGAGAAGAAAAATAATTTTGGTACTAGAAATATCCAACAACATATGTTCAAACGATACATCTGGGTGTACTGATCCAGGTGCTAGGTCTCTCATCTGCGATGGATTCCAAATTAGGAGACTATCCACAAGGAACAATGTTGGTTTGCTTACTAGAGATTAGCTTGCGCTCATTTTTTAAAGTCCAGGCCCAAGAACTTCAATGCAAGCCTACCGGAGGCCGTGCAATATTATTAAAGTTGGAGTCTGAGACCAAAATTTCAGCTAATAGATAAATAAAAGTCAAATTACTTCATTGACAGAAAATCAAAAATTTTGGCAGTTGTGCAAATAAGACAAATATAATAGCAAACTCTTAATGCACTTTCTAATTCTTTATATTCAAGTCTATCAAATAATAATAATTAGTTTATTTCTCAAATGAATCATTTTTTAAAATCTGTTTACAAGGAGTATGTTCAATAAAGGAGAAATTTCTCATGCGACCAAGCCCGAACACAATTCTGAATTTCAGAGCTTGTCTCATGTCTACTGCCTACTATACTCCAGTTCAACTTAACCTGACAGTGCGTGGAAAGGTACGAGTGCCTTATTGCGCCGTTTGTCAAGTATTCGTGCGCGCTTTCTGGTCTTCCTCCCTTGTACTCTTTGACTAATTGCCCTATTTGGCGATCTATCGCCCGTCCTTCGTACTAATGCTGCTTTAGTACGTACACGTGTGGGAGTATTTAGGGGTGATAAGAAAGGAAGGGCATTCCTTCAATCACCCCTTCTTGACCTTCCCCTGAAAGGTACGCGGAGGTCAGAATTGTTCTGAGAAATGTCTCTTTTTTTTTTTTCTTTCTTTCTTTTCAAAGCAAAAATGTGACTGGGATGCGTGTGCTTACAGATTAATATACATATTCTTTTTTAAATATAAAATAGTTTAAACAATTGCTATTTTTTTCGGCATTTTCTATTGCAGTGCAAGTCCAGTCAAAAAAGAAAGTGAGAAAGAAAAACAAAGAACGTAAGAAAATCCTCTAATTTAAATGACTGGATTGTGAAACTCGTAATGCTTTTTCCTTTCTTTCCCCCGAATGTGGCAATATTGAAACAGGCATCGATGTGCCAGTAAAATATGCTTCTTGAGACAAATAAGGCGTTCAAAGCACTGTATTGTGCTGAGAAAAGAAAAATTAAAAGGAATTGAGAATGGTCGACCCTACCGCTATCTCACTAAGATGAAAGGCAGTGTTCTGGTAACTAAATTACGTGCATCATAAATTAGACTTTAAAATACATATGGGCAACCTCCGGCCCGCGGGCGGAAAGGGCGGGCTTTTGATCCGGCCAGCGGATCAGAAACCCAGTCGAACTTGCTCGCTCTCATCGTTATAAAAACACAAGGCTATTTTTTACTTCCTTGTACGTAGTATAAGGAAGTAATGTGATCCCGAAAAATTTTGGTGGCCAAATTTCGACAAAAAAACCGATTTTGACTACCTCTAAATTTAATTAAAAATTTTTTTTCGATGCATCACATCGTAGGCTAGCATGCAGGATCATATTAACGCGTCTGCAACTCATTTTGACCAGTGGCCAGTCTACTGTGGCCAGTTTTTCCATGCCGTCTGTACGTACGTACGTACGTATGTATGTAACTCGCATATCTCAAAAACTATGGGTCGTAGAATGTTGAGATTTGATATTTAGGATTGTTCTATGATCTAGTTGTGCACCTCCCCTTTTGGTAGCAATCGAATGGATAGTTTATGTACAGGACCGCCCAAAAGATTCGAAATACATTACGCTCTATGGGCCGAAATTCATTAAACTCGCCTAACTCAAAAGCTATTAGGCGTAGAATGTCGAAACTTCATATTTTGGATAGTTGTAACATCTAGTTGTGCACCTCCCCTTTTGGTTCCATTCGACTGGATAGTTTATCTACAGGACTGCCCAAAACATTCGAAATACATTACACAAAATGGGCCGAAATTCATTAAACTCGCATATCTCAAAAACTGTTAGGCGTTGAATGTTGAAACTTTATATTTAGGATTATTGTAACATCTAGTTGTGCACCTTCCCTTTCGGTTCCATTCGACTGAATAGTTTATCTACAGGACCGCCCAAAAGATTCGAAATACATTACGCTCTATGGGCCGAAATTCATCAAAGCGTTTTTTAGAGGTATTGGGCTATTCCAAACGACTCAGAAGTGATATATGCTGTAAAGAGTTAGAAAATGAATTTCTCCATTAAAAAAAGTGTCTTTATCATTTATAGTTCTGCTACAGGAACATTCAAAAGATTTCCAATACATTACGGTCAATAGCAATTTTAGGGGCATTCATCCATTTCAAGCACAATACCGTCCTACCACATACGTTAGGTAATGGTCCGACCACGGTCACGTGCCTCCCTCAAGAACTATGCCAAAAGTCGCCAAGCTTGGCGACTTTTGGTGTACGTGTGTGCATATTTAACTCTCAAATCTCAAAAACTATTATGAAATTTCATATATAAGAATGCTGTAACATCTAGTTGTGCATCTCGATTTTTGGTTCCAATCTACTGGAGAGTTTATTTACAGGACCACCGAAAAGAATTTCAGTACCTTAATGTCTATGGACATCTTCATTATAATACAACTGTAGACAGTCATTGTTTGGTACATGCCCAAAATCTCGCCGTCTGTCCTCGACCTTGGCGAGTTTTGGCGAAATATCGCCAAATTTGGCGATAGTCAGTCGATCGTCAATCAGTCGATGCCCAAAGTATCGCCATTTGTCATCGTTCTTGGCGAGTTTTGGCGAAATATCACCAAATTTGGCGATAATCTCTCATTGTTCGGTTTATGCTTAAAATCTCGCCAAATGTCGTCGACATTGACGAGTTTCGCAGAAATATCGCCAAATTTGGTGCCAAAAATTATTTCCTATTTTGTATAACTCTAAAACTTTAACCCGTAGATTTTTTAACTTTGTATTTAGAACTATTGTAATATCTAACTGTTTTCAATATATTTTTTGACAGCAATCGACTGAGAATTTATTTATATGGTGAGCCAAATGACTTTGAATACATTGAGGTGTATAGATGCATTCAATTCATTGAAAGTCTGTGGTCAATGACTACTTTGGCTATCCCCAAAATCTCGCTGACTATCTCAAGTTTGTCGGCTTTTGGTGAAATATCGCCAAATAAAGTGTCAGAAGGAAATTTTTCAAATTGAACTCAGCTTGGCGATATCGAAATATTTGGCTAGAAATCGCTAAACCTTACTATTATTGATATTTTATCTCTTTCAAACAAATAAATTTAGAGGAAGTGCGTCGAAAATATTTTTGATCTAATGGACGTGCAAGGAAGTCATGTGTTGGACACATCAGATTTTTTTAATTCTTTGCCAGTGTTGTTTCTCAAACCAGATCTTCACATAGAAACTGACTGCATTCAAAGACAGCAGGATGAGAAATAACGCTGGACACTGAATAAAATCTTCATCGTAGTATCTTTGCAAACGATGGGAGTGAACAGGTTAATCCTGATATCCCCTTCTCATCACTTTACATATACAACTCAGGAGCCGATCCAGAAATTTTTTCTAGGGCACCATTTTTGTGAATTTTTATGACAATTTTTAATAAGTCACTTTTTTGGTTAAAATAATTGATAAAACAGATTAAAATACAAGGTAAAATGCAAATGAAGGGCCGTTTCAATTGATTGTGTTGTGAAAGGGCCGCAAAACGGACCCAGTTTTCGTCTGCACCGACCCCTACACTGCTTGAACTTTTTTGTTCCTTTCAAAGATGGTCACAGGGATCTTACATTTTTCAAAGCCCCGAGTTTAAAGTTACCCCCGAAGTTAAAATTAACCGCGAGGAGACGTCACTGCCGGCAACGGGGGGATGGGAGTCACTGAAAGATGACAATTTTAAAAGAAGAATTATCTTTTGTAAAATGACTACGAAGGATGGGTGGGGAGGGGTAAAGAAAAGGGCCCGATTAACGCACGGGCCAACTGGGTCACGGCGCTTTTTGTTTTTTAGTTTTAATCTTTTAATTAAAAAAATTACAAATATTCCATAAAATATTATTTCATGAAAATTCAGTTTAGTTTTTTGTCTTATGAACATAGTAAAACAAGCAATGAATATGTTTTAGTCCTGATTTATATGTTTATTTAATATAATGTAAGGTATCAAAAAAAAATTGTAATAATTAAAAGAAAGGGATAGGGCCCGAATGCAGAGCCTTATTATCGCATTGGCAAATCGGGACTCTGCCCAGGGCCCCCGGTTCGAAAGGGGCCCAAATTTCAAATGTTGTTATGAAATATTCTTTTTTATGTCAAAATTTTATAAAAAAGAAAACAAATTTCCTAGATGGGGGCCCCCAAATTCATCAATGCCCGGGGCCCCTGTTGGTCATAATTGGGCCCTTCGGAACTTCTAAGTGGTGTTCCAGCCTTATGCGGTTGGAACGTAATATAATCATCCAATACAGGAGCAGTAGCCATTATTACCGACGTGCGAAAGCGGAGATAAGGAAGAATAGAAGTAAAGAACGGAGAATGTGTAATGGATTTTTCCGTTCTGGCGTGGGGGAGGGTTGCTACGATCTTCGCTCCTTAAAAATTCCGCCAAAACTTGCTTTGACACTATTGGATAGCAAAGCGTTGACACAATAAACACATTTTCATTTATATAAAGGCGATATATTAAATTATTGAGCACGTTTTCATTATATAAACATGTTTTTTCCCCTTTACAGACAAATTTAACATAAAAAGTAATGCATATACGGATGAACTATATAGTAATGTAGGAAGAACACAAGGCATAGCCTTCCACGTACTGTCAGGTTAAGCTGAACTGGAGTATAGACACCCCTATAATGAAAAGGACAACATAACAGCCCTTGTAGTGGTCATGCCCATAGTCAGCGGTTGATCAAGCCATTAGAAAGGAAAGCACTTCCCAGATTTAAAATGGCAGAATCTGTTATAATATTTTTAATATTACTTGTTAAATTAACAAAAAGTATTCTAGATGAATAGTGGCAGGTATACCAAAAAGTAACAGTACTTGCTTATTTTGTTTTGTCATTATTCAAGAGTAGTGCTCTTTATCAGAAATGTAAAGAGGATTTTTAATAATGTAACTGGTGTATTTGGCAAGCATCAGTTCATTTTTCATTTCACACTGAATATCAACGAAATATTTTGTACATTACCTCTTTCAACTGGCTTAGTTGCTGGAATGTAGATGACATAGCTTCTTTTTCAGCAACCAAAGTATTTCTTTCAGATTTAACCTGATTTAGAAAGATAAATATACATATACAACTAAAACTCTTTCAAATTTCCAATTTTTAATCAGTTCCCTTCAAAATCATACAGGGGCTTGGTAATGTGTGTTTTCAAACAAACAACTTCAATGAGGATCTAAATTTTATAAAAGGCAGTTAATGTATTTCCCTTGAATTCCAAGTCTCATAGTTGCATGGGACTATGGCTCTCAGAATTTCCAGGAACTTGAAAACAAGGCATTTTAATACACAAAGCATGCAAAAAGAAATTAATATATTTCCATGTATGACTCTGCTTGCATTGTATGAAGGGCTTTGTAAATTTCTGTTAATTGCTTCTGCATGTGCAATACTTATTTGTATATCATATTTCCTAGAATTCGAAGAAATTTGTTATGCTTTAATTTCTAATGTAAATAATAAAGGTTTTTAGAAAACAAGGTAGTTTAAAACAATTTGGAACTTAATATAAAATTTTGTGTAATTAAATTTGATATTTAGTTAGATCTGTTAGAATTTACATGTCTTAATGAAATTATTTGCTCTATTATTGGGAGGGAAAAATGCAAGAAATGCAATAATTTTGGGAGTAAAATAATGAAGGATAAACAATATAAAAGTTCTGCAGGAAAAGTACTGTTTGTTAAGTATCTGAAATGTAAAAGTTCATGTATTTCTTTTTCCATAACACAACATCAATATATGTGTTAGGGATGGCTCATTTTTTTGAAGACTGGGGACTCTGAGTCGAACCGAGCTTCAAAGATTTTTAAGTCAGAACCTAAGACTGAAGTTTGAGCTAATTAATAAATGAAAGATAATTATTTTATTACTAGAATATCCTGTTTTACCAGTGGGAATGATGTTGTGAAAGAAATATTCAAAACATCTGTCATTTCTTCTGTTTTCCTCAGATACCGAAATGATATATATTCATTATTGTAAACAGATATGTTAATCAATTTATAAGCTACTAGGTGCTAAACATAACAATTTATTCAAAAACAATGCATAATTTTAAAAAATCTATTTACAAGAATTTAATGAAAAATTTCTCATGAGACCAAAGGAAAATACTGAATTTAACAACCCAAGTCCAGTTCAGGCCCATGCTAACCTGTTTCATTTCTAATATGTGCCATTTAGAACAGAGGTACTCAAGCTTTTTGGCAATGCTATCCTCAGAGTTGGGCAAAAACTAACATTCAACTAACAACTAGAATTACTTTAGTTCGTTGTCAGGAAAATGACAACTAAACTAATAGTTGTTAGCTTCAACTATGCTCAACTAAATTAGTGTTAGTTAAACAGAAAAACTAAAACTAATTTAGCTGAGTCAAGTTAGTTGAACCGTCAACTAACAACTATTAGTTTTAGTTGTAGTTTTTGAATAACAACTAACTGTAATCTAACTATGCTTAGCGACAGAGGACATATTGAACATCAATATGTAAAATACCAGAAGAATGTTATGTAGGTAATTGCAACGAGCACTAGAAAAAGCATTTGACAAAAATATGTCTACACTCTATATATTTATTTTTGTTCACTTAAAAAATAATTTAACATTAAATTTTGACCATATACCGAAATCAGAATGAATTGCATTTTCTTCTCAAAACATCCCATTTCACTCGGTACATCTCCTCTTACATCAATGTTTCCTGCAGAGGAAATCATTTTATTTGGGAAAAAAAATTAATTTTTTACAGGTCAATGTTCCCAATTGGGAACATCAAATTACAAATTTATTCAAAAATGAAATTTTATCAATATTTATTTGACAAAATTAGCAGATAAAGTTAAAAGATCACTTAATTTTTTGAAATAGAAGTGGCATTTCTATCATTAATGGGAAACTGAACAAAAAATCATGAAAATAGCCATTTTTATAATTTTTTAGAGCTATCTTGATACACCCCCCCCCTCCCCCCTTCAAACTTAAATAAAAATAAATCTTTTATTTTTTGATTTAGTATGTTATCTATCTATTTATATAAACCCCATCTATCTCTTGCTATAATTCTTTTTAACATTTCTGATATTTATATTAATTATTTAATATTTAATTATTACTAATAGTTCATTTTTATCTTTTTATTTTTCAGTCTTAATATTTGTTTTTACCTTTTGTTCAATATTGCAACAAAATTCTGTCTACATGTATTTTTTCCTCTTCAATTGGCAACAGCCCCAAGGATTAGCCATGTTTTCATGCTTAATGCAAAATGGCTATGTTGTCTAATCTTATTCTTTTCCTTTCATGTTTGTTTATTAACAGGGTAGACCCCGTAGTTACACATTTGGCTTTTTTTGTGCTAAGTAACTAAAATGAAATCCTGTTATTTTGTTTTTCTTTTGGTAGTAAGTATTCGGTTTGTGGGGCCTGATGAGCTTAATCGATGCTTACTACCCTACAACTCTCATTCCATTTTTCACCATTAACTTTGTCCACATAATCGTCATCCCTTTTATTGGTTTCAATTACTTTGCTCTTAATGGATATGTTGTGTTTTTCTTATTTATGAATGTTTCCCTACTTCTAAACATATACATACCTGCCAACCTTAGAAAATTAACATCAGTAAAATTATGTCCTCATTTCAGTAAATTTTTACCTCCCATCAGTAAAACTGAGTTCATTTATTTTTTTGGTACAAATAACTCGTGCTCTTGTTGCTTTTCATTCATAATTGAGCCTGCTCTACTTAGTGTTTTTTTTTCCTTACCTGGTTTAATTAGGGAGGGGGGGGGGGTTAAAAAACTAAATTTTAAATAGGAATCAGTTTTTATCCTTACAGCATTAAAGATTTAAAGGAAAGAGTTGTAAAAGAAATATATTTACTCACAAGAGCGATGGAAAAAGATTGAATTGAAAATCTGAACCTGCCCCATTCAATGAAGTGTTTTTTTTTTACTGGTTTCCTTGAAAGAAGAAAGAGGGGGGGAGGTTTAAAAAATAATTTTAATTTCAAAATAGGAATCAATTTTTACTCTTATGGCATTGGAGATTTAAATAAAAGAGTGCTGAAGGGAAAATATATATTCTCTAGACGGATGAAAAAAGATTGAATTGTTAGAAATTGCAAACTTCGAAATTCGCCAAGCAAGCCCTAAATTACTAGTCATCTCCGTACATCAGTAAATTAACGCCAAAATCCGTATATTTTACGGATAATCCATAAAAGTTGGCAGGTATGCATATATCATTCCATGGATATTTAGAGTTTTGTATCCGCTAAGTGGATGCTACATTGATTCATAAGTTAAGCCTTTTTACTATATTTATATATAACAATTCCCAATTAGAAAGTTTTTATTTTCCCATCCAACAAGACTAATAGAAAAAACTGCATAACTGTAAATTTACAACTGAGTGAGTTAAGCTTAACTGAAAATGGAAGGCTGTGCAAAAAGGACCATACACAAAAATTGAAATGTAAATTTGTGGCCTGTTATAAAAGATAGAATGTATGAAAATTATCATATTTTTCAAAAAAACGTTCTAATAGACGAACTCTGACGATTTTTTATGTCCTGTAAGTGGTATTTTAACCATTCTAAATGTTTATAAAACTAATTTTAACAACTGCGTAATGAAATGCAGACAATTTCTTTTGAGTTTATTCATTTGTTTCCAGTAGTAAGGCTTATCAGAACAACTCAACTAAACTTTTCTTGTACATATCAGAATAAATATTGTATTAAAAATTATGCAGCAATATTTAGTTTCATATTTTCAAAATAAAAACATAACTAGTGGGTTCTTATAATGGTTCTTAAAACAAATGACGAGCCGTTTGAATTAACAATGATTTAGTCTAAGTGCAATAGAAATAATGCAAAAACTGCTCGAGAATTCAGACGACGATATCTGAATTCACCTGAAATTTCTTGCTGTTTGTTTACCAGACGATGAGGCGATTGAGAACTACCACAGCTTTTCATCCAAAATCTGGCCCTGGGAGAAATCGTTTGTATGGTGCAAACAGACAAATGGATATTATAGCGTATTTTTCTGTCAACCCACGTGCAAGTATTTGAAAAGAAAGTGTGACTCTGGGATTACCTAGAACATCAATTAATAGAATTCTTGAAAAACATAATTGGCATCCATTTTGGATACATGGACTGCAAGCCCTCCATCCATCTGATTTTGCTCGACATCTAGCATTCTACATAGGTTGCTATTTATATTTCTGGCCTTGGCAACAGAAAGCAAGGCTGGGCGATCGCTGATGATTTAAATCGAATATTTAATATTTGTAAACATAAATTCTTCAGAACAATTTGCCATATCGGCTTGATTTGTGTTGTTTACAGGAAATTTAAAAATTCATCTAGTTAAAAAAATGGAGTTCACTCGTGAACATTTTTGTGCAATTATTTTTCATAACTTTGGACGTGGATTGTCAAGACAAGAGTGCTTCGATGATCTTAAATCTTTATACAGCGATGAAACATCATCCTGCAGCACTGTAAAAAGCTGGTATAACGAATTAATCGTGGTCGGTGATCGGTCCAGGACGAATTCTGTGCAGGTTGTCCAAAATCGGTTTTGTGCCAGAAAATATCGATTCTGTGCGAGAACTGACTAAGCAAGATCGTCATGTGACAGTGAGATTGAGGTGTCTTTGGACAATAGTATGACAAGCATCAATAAGATATTGCATGCACATTTGACCGTAAAAAAGATTTGTTCGCGTTGGATCCCACATAATCTGAAAAATGCTCAAAAGAAGGCTCGTATCGATCGGTGCAAGGAAATGCTGACAAAATACAATCAAGGTGCATCAAAGGCTGTGTATAACATCTAAGCAGGTGACGAATCATGGATCTATGCATATGAGCTGGAAGCAAAACAGCAATCGACTGTATGGGTCTTCCAAGACCAGAAAAATCCAACAAAAATTGTTCGAGCAAGAAGCACATAGAAACAAATGGTTGCCTGTTTCTTCGGCATTATCGGTCACGTGGCGACAGTGGCATTAGAGCAACGCAGGACAGTCAATTCTGAATGGTACAAGACTATTTGTTTGCCAGAAGTCGCCGGAGAAATTCGAAAAAAGTAGAAGAAGAGACGCATAATTCTTCATCATGACAATGCAAGCTCTAACACATTGGCTCAAACAAAATATTTTCTGAATGCCAAAACATTGAATTGATGGGTGATCCGCCATGCAGCCTTGATTTGGCACCCAATGACTTTTTTTATTCCCGCACATCAAAAATAAATTACGTGGACAGTGATTTTTGACACCCGAAGAAGCGGTTCATGCATTCAAAACATGTTTTGAAGTTACTTCAATTGGGGTGGAAAAAGTGCTTCGAGAATTGGTTCAAACATATACAAAAGTGCATTGATCTTCATCAAGGATGTACCCACCAAAAAATTTCAGGGGGGGGGGGGGTCCAAATGGTGAAAAAGACAGAATTTTTCACAAAAAGACTTCATCATTCTTATTCTGTTAACAAAAACTGAAATTTCGGGGGGGGGGGGGGTCCGGGCCCCCTGGACCACCCCCCCTGGGTACGTCCTTGATCTTCATGGAGAGTATTTTGAAAAACAATAAAACCAATTTCGATCCTAAATTTTTTTTTTTCATTATTAGGCCAGAAATATAAATAGCAACCCTCGTACAATCAGTTGTTAATTCAAGAAGATACAGATGTGAGTTTTGTTAAAAATATTACGTGGACGGAAGAATGTTTATTTACAGAAGATGGGTCAATAAATACTCACGACGTTCATTATTGGATAATACAAAACCATATTTTGTTCAAGAAATACACCATCAAAGAAAATTTTCTGTCTTCGTATGGTGTGGAATTTGGAATGGAAAACTGCTTAGTCCTGTGTTTTATGAAGACACTTACAGCCTCAAAATATCTGCAGCTTATTTTAGATGGCATAGTAACAGATATTTTGGAGAATACACCATTATTGTATGTAAAATGAATGTATTTTCAACAAGATGGAGACCTGCACACAAGGCTATAAGTGTAACAAACTGGCGCAATGTTAAATTTGATAAACAGTAGATTGGTTTGAAAGGAGTCACAGAAGGGTCCCCCAGATCCTCTGATCTAACACCGCTCGTTTTTACTTTTTGGGTTGGCTTCAAAAACTAGTTTATAATGCTCATCCCCTAAATGCAACTGATCTAAAAACAAAAGATAATCAATGCATGCAACAATATTACTCAAGGATGAGAATACACAAATATGAAAAAAGAGGAAAAGTGCGTGAACGTAATTTTGACTTCGAGCAAAATTCAAGCGCGCGTTGCCCATTTTTGATATATCTTCTATATATATAAAAGAAAAGAGTTTGTTTGTTTGTTCGCTATACACGTCCAGGCATTTCGACGGTTCTGGACCAAATTTGGCATGCTGACTAAATAGGACAAGAGAAAGCTAATGCCGTAAAAATGAAATTAATCAGATTAATAGTTTTTGAGTTATTTTATGTTTTGTAAGGTATTTGGCCCTTTTTCTCTCATTTTACGTTATCGCGAGCCAAATTTCTATTCGAATACTATTTTTTTTATATCATCGGAAACTACAGAGTTTTCTTTTTCAAATAAAATTTGTTACAAAATCGTAGTTACATTTGCCGATTTTTGGGAATATTTTTAAGGAGATACTGTTTCGAAGAAAATGTACTGCTTTTAAAAATATGCTATTTTTAAACTGTCGCATCGAAAAACGTAATGGGCAAAAATTTTCCATCTTTTTACCGCTGATTGAACATGTATTTCTCCCTCTTTTAAACTTTGAACCGTGCGGAAATGTTTGTTAGATTTTTTTATATGATTTTTTTTCTGAAAAGTCACATATTAAAATGTTCTCTAGAATGCAAGTAACGGAGTGAAGGTACCTAACTTTCCCCACTTGGTTGTTCATTTTCAAGGTCGTTCTTCTGACGTCAGGCGAGCAAAGGAGAGACAGGGGGGTGGGGAAGGGGAGTGGAGTGAAGAGAGGAGAGCGCTGAATTGGGAAATATGAATTTTTACATTTCAGTTTTGTTAATGATTAATCACTTTTCATGGAGAATCATGTTTTAAATATGAAATTTACGTACAAATTTTTTCTTGCACTGGAATACTTTTTTTAGAGGGTGTACAAAGTTTCATGAAAAATTATCATAAAATTAGCCACTTGATTTGTCCCCAAAATACTCTTATAGAAATATGGTCGCCTTAGTGGAGATTGAGAGAGAGAGATGGGACGGCGACTGTGCTAATCTAATCGACCAACCCTCCTCTTCGCGTCGCCACTACGCGAAATTCAGGCAGACTGGTCCCTTTTTTTATCATTGCAGCGGGAGGATTCACATTCCAGCCTAGCCAAGTCCAATTCCTGGCAACCTCTGTATTCTATTAGGTGCCGTGTTCATTTTTTTTTTTTTTTTCTGTTTGGTTGCAGCGTGAAATCCCATGTCCTTTTTTTTATCTTTCCAGCGGGAGGATTCACATTCCTTCCCTTAACAATCTATATTTAAGGTAAATGGCATTTCTCATTCATTGCACGGGCAACGCCGGGCCATGCTGCTAGTATATATATATATATATATATATGTTACAATTATTTATTAAAATATTTTTATTTAAATTATTATTTTGATTATCTTTAAAAATTAAAATTCATAAACATTTATGTGCAATTTTAGATGCAGAACATTCGATAATGAAACAGAGGTTATCATTATTTAAAGAATGATCTTAAGCAATTTTACAAAATCTACAGTCAAGACAAAATCCTAGCTTTACAAAACATTTTTACTCTATTCTTTTGAAAGTGAATGCAATGTAATTTCTGGGGGGGTTGGGGATTACCTGATTTTCCATTAACTGTCTCTCATAAAATTCCAGAATATCATTAAATATTTCAAGCTTCCATAGATTTACCACAATTCATTATAAAATAGCCCAAGAACACAGAATATGGCATAGCTCAAGAAAAATATATTCAAAATGTGATTAGCAATTTCAACTTTTCTCTTACATCAGACTATAAAATCTATCCTGTAACTTAAAAAAGTTACAGTTTACACGTTAACAAAAATACATAGATATTTCAAAGAATTTAGGCCATAAATGCTCCCATTAAAAATCTGCTGAATGCCATCTCATTTATTTTTCTCTCTCCTAACAAATGGGAGAGGGAGGAGGGGAAAGCTGATTAAGCTGTATACCTGCCAACAACTAGGGTACAAAATCCAGTATATTACTGTATCACAGTTTTAAACTTAAAATTGCTAATTTGTGAAATAAACCATACGTTGAAATTTTTCACACATTAAATTTCACTATCTATGCAAGGTATTATTAATATTTTAAATAATAGGATTACAATTTGTAAAATGAATAATTTGCTTTTTACAATAATTTATGTTTGAAATTTCAATTTTGCAGAAAGTCAGGAATGTTAAATGAAGGATTAGTAAACAATATCAGAATGTAAATAATTCTTTTAAAATAAAATACAAAAAATCTTTATGCCACATAATTATAATGCTTAAAAATAATTTTTAAATACAAATACTACTTTAAAAAGCAAAAATATTCAATTTATTTATTTACAGAAAAAAAAATGAAATTACTAAAAGGATTAAAGTTTGTTAAACAATATATTGATTTCGATTTGATTTAGAATTTGCAATCTTTCAACAAATAACTTTTCTTGCAGCCTGTGAACAGTTAATAATTCTACTTCGGTTACACAGTCTTGTGTTTCTAGGAATTCAAAATATTGATCTCTTATGGAAATTTCTTCAGATACTGAAAGTTTTTCAACATTCTCTCCAGCATTTGAAGCCGTTTCAGAATTGTTTTCCTCTGGTTTTGAAATAGAGGAAATTATTTCACAACTGGTCAAATGATTAACAATTTGTGACTTGTCAATTACCAAAAATTCAAAATCTTTTCTTCATGCAGATTTGCAAACTGAGTACTTTCCATTTTGTGCACAATGTATTAGTTCAGCAGTTTTGATTTCAACTAACGATGGCTTAAATCCAGTTATAAAATAGTGTTATATTGAGAACTCTTCCTTCCCTACTTCTCATAGACTATTTAAATGTACTTTACTGCTAAGTTGAGACATAAGCATATCGTCGGGCAGAGTGGGAGGGGGGGTGGACAGGGGGCGTGTGCCCCCCCCCTGGAAAACCATTCATTCCAAAACCCCAAAAACTTAAACATACCTATTTTTACTTTAGAATATAGAATATGCTATGTGCACTCCCCCACGCACACTTCCAAAAAAAAAAAAACTTTCGTGATGCTACGCCTATGATTTAGGAAGCCAAATAACAGCCTACGACTTAATATAAACAAATCAATTTTTTAATTTACAAAGAGGAATATTATTAAATAAATAAACGACTGTTTGGGTAGTCAGCGGCAGAGGAGGGAGAAAGGGAGAAATTGCATTTCTTTTAAAGTAAACAGTTCTTTCCTCTTCCACCGGATGGGCCAGCTGTAATGCTGACAATGCATAATGCGCGCATCGGAGAATAATTGTTTGTTTTAAGCTTGGCATGTTCTGGGATTTATCCGATGCCTCAAAATTAATTCACTACGAAAGCAATTTTTAAAAAATGCAGATTGTAGAAATGTAATTGGGATTTTCTTTGTTTATTTTCGCAGCGTTAATGCAGTTTATGATATCCAAATGATTGCTTTCCGTAACTGAGGACAGAAAACACCGCAGAACGTAACAAACCACCTTAGGAACAGCATTTTCGCCGATCCCAACCGCCCGGGCCAATACCGCGTCCGCGCGCGCGGAATTGGCCCGGGCGCATATAAGCAAACCATACTTCGCTAGAGACATGGCGGAGTTTAAGCCTTCTGATTGGTTGGTTCAGCCTGCGTCTTTCGTGATGTCACTTTATGACGGAGTTATTTTTAAAATAATAATTCCATAATGATTTTTGTTTTCTAATGTCTGAAATTGCAGAGAAGTGAAATTTTTAAAACTTATTTTTATACACTTAAATACACATTTTTTTCCAACTTTAAACAAGAACAAAGTACAAAATTCTTAATTAATATTCTATTTTTCTTTCTTAGTTTATTTTTTTGGATGGGGGTGTTGCGTATATTTTTATACACTCTTTTAAATTATACTTCCATCCATCTCACCTCTTTCCCTTTTTTTGCATACTTACATTGAAATAAAATTAATTTAAGTTATATTGAATAAAATAACACTTATTTGTTATCAAATGAAAGTTATTCTAATGCAACTGGCAGAGAGCAGAATATCAAATTTTAGTACTAATTTCTTATTCATTATGTATAAATATTGATGTGCAAAATAAAAAATAAAAAATTGGAGTTTGTTACTTTACAATATAAGAATTCTTTCGCATGCATGCATTATTACAAGTATGCTTTTATTTTGAAAGTCCCTCCCCCCCTTTTTCTTTTTCGTTCGTATATATCGACAAAAAAAAAAAATTTAAATTTTGACAGTCAAAAATTCTTATGTGATTTAAAGACTTTTTAAATAACTCCATAACCAGATAGTGAAAACAAAATTAGTTTTTCATATATGTATGCTCATCAGGGACGTAGCCAAAGGGGGGGGGGATTCCCCCATGAGGAAATTTTTGCCATAAAAAAATGTATATTGTTCACTCCCTTATCACACACATGTATGCATATATGGGAGTTGCAGTAGTCGTAACCGCCCCCCCCCCCCCATGAAAAATTTCTGACTACGCCCCTGATGCTCATGTTTCTTGAAAAGTATTGTAAAAAAAATAGAGAAATAACAAAAATACTGTATCATATTTTGAACACCATACGAAGAAAACATTAGGTGCACTATTCAATTAAGCCTCTAAAATATGAACACTTACACAGATATGATGGTAAATGTAGAAAACATTTACCATCATATATTATTCAGTTCTTACTGATTAGTATATTATGTATATATATATATATATATATATATGTGTGTGTACGCAACAAAAACTTGTAATCATAATCGTTAAACATGAATTGCAAAATAACAGTTTATATAATAAATAGTGAAAACTAAGAACTTTTAAAAATATAGAAAATAAAATAAAGGGAGTATGATTAAACCTCTGAGCCGAGCGTCTTGAAAATAGGCAAATAGTATAAAGTATTATTTATTTATGCAATCACTGTTCCTTTCTTAATTTGCGTTGTGTACATCCCTAAATCGTGATCTTACGATGCGATTTTTCTCTTCGAGAACTATTGAAAATTGGTTTAATCAACATTTATTTATTTTCACATCTCAGGGCCTTTTTTATGATGAAAAGCTGAAATTTTGTGCATCACTTAGTTAATGTATGGTGCGCATTTTACTAATTCGGAATTTTTTCGTACAGGGGGCTATATAAAAATTTAAACTTTGCATTTACTTAGATTTGATCGCAAGTCCCAATGATGATTCTTGAGATCAAATCAATTTCTGATCAAGACCAGTAATTTTAAATGACGTTAAAAAATTCTGAACCTTTTTAAAGATAACTTTGTAATTTATTGCACATGTTTATAGTCTATGATTAATATTGAAGTGATAAAATCTTGTGTTTTTGGGACACTCTATGTACACACACACACACACACATATATATATGAGCTGTAATTCAATATGTATGTATAATAATAATTGTAAAATCATTCTATATTAAACTTTTGATAGTCTGATCTCTCCAAATTACAAAAATGTAAGTTTCAGCTTTGATTAGAAATTATTTTAAAACAATGTATTTTATTCTGAAATAGACGCCACTATGTAAAAAAAATCCTTTTCTCTAAACTAATTACGATCGATTTTTGAACGATTAACTATTTACAAATAAATAAAATAGTAGAAAAGTATGAGAAAGTATTTTGAGTAACATTTAAATGAGTAGTTAGGAGCAAACTATTATTTCTCCAAATGGTCTTAAGTTCATTGCATTCCAATTTATTTTAATTAATTTGTCATATTCCTTGATCCATTGGTTGCATTCTTCTATGTTCTTAACATTACGTCTTTCCACAACTAGGTTTGGAAAAATTGGTTCAACCGTTCAACTTCCTTCAGATAGGCCCGGCCTTAGAAATTTGGCAGCCCTAAGCAAAGTCAAAGTAGGCGGCCCTGTACACATTTTCAAACATTAATGCCTCCATACACACATACGTACATATACATAAATGCATTGATACATGTATAATAGGTTCACTCATTGTGAAAAAATAGTCACACACAGCGGCACACAGTTTGGAAACCTCTGATTTATACAATAATTTTTTTTTTGCTTATTTGTTTAATTTATCTTGGTTAGGACCAATATAAAATACGATTGTTAAGCTTTGGTTTAATAAACCGGTTCTTGATTCCTTTAGGACACATTAAAATAATGCAAACAAAACATAATACTATAAAAAATATGAATAGAAATTATTAAATTTTAATAGTAAAAAAGAAGTATACATTTCTAAAAATAGCTAATTTACAGTTGATCGTGAATTGGCAAAAATGATTATTTGCTAGTTTGTTTTTAGGGTTTATATTCAGCCAATCGTGTTAGTGTAATGGATTAGTGTAATATCAGTCAATGGAAGAATCTTCTGCTGGTTGGTGAAGACTCATTCCCAGAAATAATTTGAACTATTGGCTTTTATATTTACTCAGCTGAAGAATCAAAAACCAAATAAAGCATTAAATCTTCTTCAGAAGATTGTTTAGTGGCATATTTTATAACAGGATTTTTCGGGCCTTTTTATTCGCAAATTCATCAATTAACTCCGTGTAATTGAGTGAACGCGCAATGTCATTTTCAATTGATATTAGAGACAATCTAACTAACCTTTCTTGAGACATAGTTGATCTTAAGTAAGTTTTAATGAGCTTTAGTTTTGAAAAGCTGCGTTCAGCAGATGCAACAGTCATAGGCATTGTTAATAAAATTCTCAGTATGATGCATAAATTCGGTAAAACTTCATCCAATCCTGTTTCAAGTAAATATTTTAAAGTACTTGCAGGAGACATTATCTGCTGCGATGTTTCTAAAAGTACTGAGCTCCGTAAAAAGGTTCATTCCATCAATATCTTTTTCTGTATTTTTATTTGTAAGCAGTCTTTCTGCATTCATATCAGGTTGTAACGAAAGTTTTCTGCCAGATTTGCTTGAGTCAGCTCATGCAGTACCCAGCTATTGACCTTATATGTCAAGTTTATGCAATGCTTAGCGCGACTAATGGACATGACACTAAAGTTTAACTCTTTTAGCTAGCTCTCGTGGATGAATATTTTATTTTCTTCCACAAATTCTCGTAGGCGGGCCACATCAGCATCAGTAGTCCGGTCAGAGCGCTCTGCTTCTTTAATATTCTAGTCCTTGTTTTTGAACTTTCGGTGCCAAATCTTCACAGTGTCATTCTGTAGCTGACCTTTTGCGACAGAACTGAGAGTAAGTGATGGATCAATCTGGTAGCGTGGTAGTTCCATTTCAGAAACCTTAATCATAACGATATTGTTTTACGGATTTCACAACACAGTGCTCTAAAACAAGTCTTTTCTTTCAAATAACAAAAATCGTTTTACAAAATATTGGCAAAGACACTAACGCGAACTGCTTGTGCAGGCAATACTTGGAGTGGCGGAAAACTTTCGTTACAACCTAATACATTTGTCTTTCAAGAGCTGATCACTATTATTTTTTAAATCTTCTGCATCAAAAAAAGCCAACATTTTCTTTAAATTCTTTATAGTGGCAGAATCAGTTATTTAAAGAGGAAGTAGCTTGATTCAGTAATGTGTTAAAAAAATTTACCTGAAAGTGTTTTTCAGGGTCACAAACTGTTTCATCATCTGCTTCATAAAAAAACTGTTTACGAATGCGTTTTCTTCTAACAAAGGATTTTGTGGGAAAGGCGATTTCCTCCGGACTCATTTCCAATTCTTCAGCTAACTGTTTTGCAGCTATTTGAGCACTTTCAAAGCCTGAGGTTCTGTAACTTTTCAGAAAAGAGCTTGTTTTTTTCTAAGAGTGCCAGCGATTCCTTCAGTTCGATAAGATCTGATTGCATGATTTTACTTGTCAAATTTACTTGCGATAAAACGTCGTACCACACACACAACATAATAAGGAATGGGTAATTTTTCAGTTCTTTTGCCATAGATTCAGTTTGGCATTTTACATCATTACTCGTATTTGATATCTCAACAAGAGCATCGTAAATATTTCCAATCTGATATCTTAATGCCTTCACGCTATCAACTTTAGCTTCCCATCTTGTATCACACGATGGTTTAATTGTTAATTTAATATGCTTCAGTAGTATCTGCCATCTGAGTAGAAGAAGAAAATAAAACAAATTTGTTGTACAATACCAAAAATATTTTGGTATAAAGTGACGATTTAGCCATATCACTCAATACTAAATTAATGCTATGGCAACCAAATGGTACGTAAAATGCTCTAGGATTTATATCCAAAACTCGTGCCTGTGCGCCTTGCTTATGGCCTTTCATATTAGATCCGTTGTCATAACCGTGGCCCCGACAATCATCAATAGAAAGACCCAAAGTTTCAAAAAGCGTTTCTATGAGGTTGAGTCCAGTAGTTTCCGTGACAGGTAAAAATCCGATGAACCTTTCGACTACTTCAAATGATTTTTCTTTTTGGTCCACAAAGCGTAAAATCATTGACATCTGTTCTTGATGACTAATGTCAGGGGTGCAATCCAATGTAATCTAAAAATATTTAGCTTTTTTAGCACTTGTAATAATTGTTTTTAAGACGTTTTCTTTAATGACATCAATGAATTCATTTTGAATATTTTTTCCCAAATAATAATCAGAAATTTTGAAGCTAGTTACTCTACGAAGGTGTTCACGTAAAAGAGGGTCGAATTGTGAAATCAGTTCCACAAGTCCCAAAAAATTTCCGTTGTTTCGATCGAATAGTTTTTCTTGTGTCCCTCGGAATGCTAAATTATTTCGAGCCAAAAATTGCACAATGGCCAAAAGACGTTCTAAAACTCCACGCCAGTGTACTTTTTCTGCATCAATCATATACTCCATATTTTTATCAATCGTAAGTTTTTCCTTTGTTCGATTTTCCAAATCTATCCTGAAGACAATTAATATGGTTGGCCGAAGATTCGTGGTCTTTAATTAACTTAGAAAAATTCTTCCAGTCATTCGACCCAGAACTACAGAACTTGCTTGATACATCAGAAAATAATTTACAACAGAAGCAGAATGCCGCATTTTTTGCTACAGAATAAACAAGCCAACGTCTATTAACAGTTTCTCCATTTGGTAGTTTTCTGGTGTAAAATGACGCAGAAAAATGCCTTTTATTTTCAGCCCTAGGAAAATCAAATTCCGAAATTCTATTCGGGCCCAGTTCAATTACTCCAAGTCTTTGGTTTTTAGTTAAAAACGTTGGCCACTGACCAATATCGCTTAGTTCAATTTTTGAAAAGTTTTCATCATGAGGCAGGGGACTTGTTCCACTTATTTCACTTTTCATTTCTAACTCAAAATCCTTTGTAAGTGTTGAAAAATCCTCTTGCACATCTAATGTCTCTGATGTATTTGTAGTTCCTTTTTCTTGTTTTGGGGAATCTTCTTTGCTGATTTTTTCAAAATGTTCTAAAATAGCACCCTTCTGGGATGAAATCATTTCATTTTGAAGTCTTTTTCTTTTTTGCTTTTGGGCTCCAGAATCTGCTTTACAGCCTCGTAGTGAAGATATTTCGAATAATAATAAACACGGGTAAAAAATAACAATTGCAAGAGCAGATAATACTGCGGCGAGAAGTTCGCGTTCTAATGTATGAAGCTGTCTGCAGCACTCTCTGAACAACTCAGGAATAAAAATTGGGTAGCTCCGGCCACATAGAGCATGCGCGCAGAGTCAGCTTTCTCCGAGGAGGAAATTCACTTTAGATACTTTGGCGCGTTATTTCGAGATGCACTAAGATGTTTTGCCAAATATGGCACCTGTGACTTTTTGACTGAAGAACGGCTGCGGTCTGCTCCTGTCCGGCCGGAGTTTGCATGAATTGATAATTGATGCTTAGAGATTGTGGCTATAGAGATTTCATAGGAACATTTATTAAACAGAAAAATCATACATTGTTCATATATAAACCCACACCCACAGCATTTAGAAAATTAGATCAAAGCCAATTAAGATGCACTAATTTAAAATTAAAATGCAACAAAGATGCCAACGATATTTCTTTTCTTGCAAATGTGTTTACACTGCATCTCAAATTTAATATTTCCTAACCAAGAATATTTATCATGTAAAAATATTTTATTCCGGAGGTGGAAGGGGGGAAACAGGAGTCCCTCGTCGCTCCATGGAAGACACATGTTCCTCACTTGTTATCCCCTAACCTGTAGCATGAAAATACTCGGTAACAGCTCTTTCTAAATGACGGGTCTAGTTCTGCACAGCCGCGACAAGGCTTAGGCTAATAAATAGTAATCGTGGGTGCTCAATTGCTGATCAGTACACAGGCAGCGGAAGGGGTTGTCACCCCACATACCATCACCGCTTTCAAAAGGTCAGAAAGCTTTCTTTAGATGACCATTAGCGTATCATTAACAGCTTTCTGAACAGGCGTTATCTATTTTGAGTATCTGTATTGCAGATGTACCGACAAAAGAAACCCCGATTAGAAAAATTGTGAAGGATGCAAATTATTTTGAGATCATTAAAGAAGTTTCTTTTAAGAATCAGTCATTAGCGGCCCTAGTCAAAAACTGGGAACGGTATTAAAAAAATGCATTTAGATTTTTATTGAAAATTATTCTATCGGCGGCCCCCTTTAATGGGCGGCCCTAGGCGGTCGCTTAGGTTTGCCTAATGGTAAAGCCAGCCCTGCCTTCAGAAATAAAGTTGGAAGATTAGCTTCTGAGGATGACATCTCAGAAAGGAAAAAAATCACTGTGAAATCGTTAACGATATATAGATAGCGCAAGAATAAAATAGTCAAGTGCTTGACAAGAGTGGGCGTAAACAATGACGTACACCAAACCAACCAATCAGAAGGCTTAAACTCCGCCATGTCTCTTGCGAAGTATGGTTTGCTTATATGCGGCCCGGGCGGTTGGGATCGGCGAAAATGCATGGCCGAAGATGAATACGTGTTAGGGCTAGCAATACGGTCTTGATATCAGTAAGCAAGATGTATTTCGGCGAATACATCTAAAAAGGAAAATTACACTGAAAATATTTTTAAACGCGGAACACAAACGCACAAAAAAGCAGAAAGTAATGTTTCTTTAAAAATGCGGAAATAACCAAACTGCGGAAGATTCTCATCCCTGATTACTGGAGAAGAACTCTAAAATATTTACAGAAGAATTATTAGAAGAGGTCAGTTATGTATTCGAGTTGATGGAAAACATTTCAAGAATGCTTTACAAATTGCATTTTCTTTATTTGCATTTTTAGCATTAATGAATTTGCTTTTTTTATATGAGTGGTATTCTCTAACAGGTTTATAAAATTGAACACTTAGCAACTGCAATAGGTACTTATTCATTTTCAAAAAATGTTATAAAATTACATGCATTTACATAAATGTTATTGATTGTAAATTTAATGTATTTATTTGCAGTGAAACATTTTATAAGTATTAGTAACATAATAAAGCATAAATAAGAAAAATGTGTACGTAATAAGGATCACAAAATTTGCATATTCTTTAGCTTTCTATTTATATTGTGAAATTTATATTTAATTTATAAGGTTTTAAATAAACTTCAGATTTAGTTGTTTACCAAAAAAATTTGTTTATATTTCTTACTCAAGATGCTTAAATCAATACACATTCCAAGTTGCAACATCATATTTTTGTTCTAAAAATTCCTCTTATCAATTTGTATATGTCCCCCTATAAGTCCAATTTTTTCCTATTGGTCTTGTTGGATGGACAATAAAAACTTTATAATTGAAGATATTTTTGTACGGGGGGTCATATAAAAATTAAAAAAGTGTGACTTTTTGAGAATTGGCAAGAGGAAATTTTTCTTAACATATTCTTATTTCTGACCTTAATTTGAACATTTTTTTCATTTTACACTACCCACTTATCTCTAATACATAAAGAATTAAAGCCTGTAACAACCTTCTTGGGACACCCTGTATATATACACTCACTTCCAAAAGTTAAGCACGCAGATGTAAATTGCAAAAAAATCAACAAATACTGCTTTGATTGACACAAAATTTGGCAGGAAAGTAGCATATATATTTATGCATAAAACAAAATGAATAGTTATATACAGAAATGAAAACAATATTAAATTTTTGTAAGCTATCCGATAATGACATACTGGAGACTTAAGCAGAATTATGTATAAAGTGAAAATAAACAGCATAAAATGAAAAAAAAAAAGGACATTAATAGGGTATGTGATCTCCCCTCATCTGTAAACAAAGTTTACAACTTGTGACTATGCTTTCAATTAGGTGGTTAACCACTGCAGAATTAAGCAATCGCCATTCTTCTTGTAGAGCAGTTTCCAACTCAATAAGAGTGGCTGGAGGTGGGAAACATAAGATACAGCACAGCTGAGAGCATCCCAAAGATTTTCAATGGGATTAAGGTCAGGCTAATATGCTGGCCGCGCCATACGCCCAATAGGGTGGAGTGAAAATGGCCAAAAAAATTTTTTTTTAATTTTAATATTGCCTGACTCAACAAATGGTGCTGTATGGCAAAAAGTCACAGAAAAAAAATTCTAGTCCATTCACTGATTGTCTTCAGGTTCCACACTGGGCTCAAAGAAAGGAATGTTATCGTAAAAAGCCAAAAAATCAATTTTTTAAAATTTAATTTTAATGTTTACAATAACTTTATTTTCTGGCTCAAAAACAGTTCTAACTACTAAAAAGAAACAGTACGGCAATGTTTTATTGCCGTTAACAAAAAAAAAAAAAAAAAAAAAAAAAAAAGAAAAAGGAAAGAAAAGAAAAGAAAGAAAGAAGTCATAAGTTTTGGGATATATTTTGAATATATAGTTATTAAATATTTACATATTACTTCATTTTTAAAGACAATTAATATTTAGAAAGCACACTAATACAGAAAAGGAAATGATACCAAATTTACCTTTCGAGTATTATTGACTAATAAAACACTTTATTTTAATCAGTCTTCAATTTTGGAGTCAACATGCCGGGCAAAATAATGAACTTTGGTAGTTCCTTTCGTGATTTGATTCCACAACGAATGTATCCATCTCTGGCTTTTGCTCCACATGTTACCAATGATGCTTGCGTTAGTAGTATTACATGCCTTTCTACTGCTTGAGAAGGGCAAGGGAGCTTCTCTATTTCAAATTCTGAACCGTTTCTGATCATACTTGCTACGTCTTCATCACTGAGGTTCATGGTAGCTGGTGGTTCCAAAGGATTGTCCCAGTGAATCATCTGAAAATACTCCTCTTCTTCGAAATTTTTATTTGGAAGATCAAATTGGCATATTTTGTCCCTCCCATTCAGTTTTTATTACTTTCAATATTCTTCTTAGGCCAAGTTCTCCAATATCTGATCGTTCATCAAACAGCATTGCCAACAGCATATATTTTCAGAATGAGCAGAATAAGAGTTCCTCTGAATAACTAACTTCATGAATGATTGACTTAAAATCTTCCGGTAAGAATGAACTTCATTTCATCATTCCCATGCTCTATGAGTAGCTGCTAGGATTTTCTTTATTTCAAACCAGGATGGCACGTACACTTTCATCACGTAGTCTACTAGGAGTTTGAAGCATTCTGTTCGCTCGGCAGTCGATACGTACAGGCGCAGTATTCTGTTCGCTGTAGTGAACCACCATGAATGAAACATCCTTCCTGGACTTATGTTTGCCTAATCTGGATGGCATTGTCCCGAGCATACTGCTAATATCAAAGAGGTGCTTTTGTTCTGTACTGAGGTCTTTTTTTATTAATTTCAGGCAGAGCAACAGGAATAGAAACAAATTTTGTCACAGTAAGGGTTTCGTGCATTTCCAGAGATTTTCCTGTTGTTCCAAAAAACTGGTGTGGCCCAGATGTTTTTCCTTCAATCTTATGGAAAAGGTGGCGAAGAAGCAGTTCATTAGTATGCAATAAGCATAAAAACCAGTGCAATTTATGGCCGACAAAGATTTCAAGCCGTCCAACTACGCCATTTTTCTTCCCAACGTTGACATTCGTTCCATCGCACCCAACGGCAACAAGATCCGAAAGTGTAATCTCTTTCTGTGTAACGAAGTTGATGATGCTGCAAGTAATATCAGCACTAGAGCCTGACTCCGGAATCACATGTCCTACGTACACAGAACCAGGTTCTGACAACATAGCAATATGCTCTTCTACAGCTACAGTCGTATCTAACGAGCTTCTCTTCTTTTCTTGCATTATAATTTTGTCCTTTCTTTCAAGAAGTATATGGAGACAAAGACTGCGTTACTTGTGTAGAATTAAGTTGTGATCGTATCTTTTCATTATAATTTTTAATAAGTAGAATTACTTCTTGGTGACCTAGCTCAGGCAAGGAGGCTTTCTTCCAAATTTTTTCAACGTCCAAAGAAACAATTTCGATGATCTCTTTTACTGAAGGATCCTTCTTGTTCCCCTGCTTCCATAGTATACCATTTTTCGTGATTAAGAAATGCTTCATTAAATCAGAATACTTCGGCAACACTGTCTCTTTCAATTGTACTGGAATTCCGAAAACACTACAAAAAGGTTTCAATTCTAGTTGTCATATTTAAGTTCAAAACTCCATGTTATTATGCCATTTATAAATCAAAATTAATAAAACGTACTGCTTCAATCTTACAAATTAGAAGAAGTGGTTGAAACAAGGCAATCGCAAAAACGAATCATTCCACACAATAAAAGTGACGTTCCTTATTAGGTCATGATAAAATAGTTATGAGATTAGAACACGCGCTGCCATCTAGTAGATTTTAGAGAATAATTTGCTTTTTTATGTACAAAAAGACATTTCTGCAGGGGCGTAGCCAAGGGGGGGTCACAACCCCCCCCCCCATGAGAAATCTTTTGCCATACAAAATGTATATTCTTCACTCCCTTATCACACACTCGTATACATATATGTGAGTTGCAGTAGTCATAACCCCCCCCCCCTCTCATGAAAAATTTCGGGCTACGCCACTGCATTTTTGGATCTGATATCTGACAGTCACCTTTCAATAAAACAATTTATTAATGAGAAAGTAAATTATTAATATTATTTTAGAAATTAATTAATTATTTAGTAAAATATTAAATTTTAAAAATGTTTTTTACATAAAAATCATTGAAAACTTGAAAAAAATGCCAATATAAATATTCACTTGAGATGTGGAACCTCAAGATGTCAATATTTTAAGCTGAAATTTGGAGACAATTGGTTTTAGCTAGTTTGACACCATTTAATGACTCAGGCAATGTGAATTTCGAAAAAAAGTTTTTTCGCTCCACCCTAACGCAATCCCTTCACTCTCCAGGTAGTCATCGACGATGTCAGCTCTATGGGGACGTGAGTTATCGTCCATTAAAACAAAAGTAGGGCCAACTGCTGCAGCTTACAATCTCACAATGGGTTCTAGGACTTCATCTCGATACCGGACAGCCGTCACAGAACTCCGTTTAAAGATGTGCAGGTCGGTGCAGTATCCTAATGAAATCCCTGCCCACACCATAATGCTTCCGCCTCGGAATGCGTGACGTTCGGTGATGTTTTGGGGCTGATTGCATGTTCCTTGTTCATGTCATATCCTTATAAGCTTGTCACTCATCAGTAAACATGACAGTGCCCCAGTCAGACACAATCCAATTGACATGTTCCCGGCACCACTTTAATCATGCCCCTCTTGATTGGATGGATAGAAAAACAGAAACTCGAGGTACCCAAGCGTAGAGTCCACTCATATGTAATCTTCGGTGTCCAGTAACTGCAGATATCACCTTATCAATGGACGCTGTAACCATAGATGTCACATGTGTGGAGGTCACTCTGTGATTCCACTTGGCTAAAATAGCAATATATCGATCTTCCGCAAGGGTTATAACCCTTGGGCGATCGGCTACAGGCCTTCGGACAACTGTCTGTGTGGTTTGGAATTGTTTCCATAAACATGAAATTACAGAATGGTGATTGCCGAAGTAAAGAGCAACATCTGTGATAGATTGTCCTGCTCAATACATCCAACAGCTCTCAGAAAATTCCATTTGTCTTCTAAAAGCCCTAGAAACATGTCTGGCTTAAAAAAAAAAAATCGTACGAATGTTCTCAACACCTTTCATGTCACTTACATGCAGTTCCTGTAACCCTTCACAATGGTGGCTTCTTATATGACTGCCTGTTTTGCGTACTTTTCGGCACGAACCCATGATCGGCTGTTACCTAACATGCATGCATACTTCCTTCTACCTTTGCATCAAATTTTAGCTTCTTTAATTCAGATTGATTTACACATATATATATATACCGGGTGTCAGTAAAAAGACTGACAATTTTCAAAAATTCATAACAGGAAAATGGTTAAAGATATAATTCTTGCAGGAAATTCTTGTGTCTGAACATAAATTTTTCCTACCAGATTTTCAGGTTTTTAGTTAAAAAAAATTTCCAACAGCTGGCACTGCAAGTCTCTCTTAGTTTGTTGCAGTTTGATTTATGCAAATCATTAAAAGACGTAGCCGCAGAAGGCATTGATGTTTTCACTTTAAAAGGAGTGTTTGTGGTGAGTGGACAATCAGTAGAGAGCTGATTAGCAGATTCAGAAACTGTTAAAAATGACGTATTTGTTAGAAGAACGGATTTTCCTAGTTTTGGAATTTCACCGATT
The DNA here is from genome assembly GCA_038373885.1 of Cheiracanthium punctorium. Classification (NCBI taxonomy): domain Eukaryota; kingdom Metazoa; phylum Arthropoda; class Arachnida; order Araneae; family Cheiracanthiidae; genus Cheiracanthium; species Cheiracanthium punctorium. The sequence continues at coordinate 135,234 of JAWZYV010011890.1, forward strand.
AGGGCAGAGTGGGACAGCAACAAGAAGAAGCTTTCAGTCCAAATTTCAAGTCACTAAAGGTCCACAGCCGAATACAATCAAAGCATTGTACGAGAAATTTCAACGAACTGGTAGTGTAGCGTGCGAGAAAATCAACAGTGCAGGACGACACTGGTCGGTTATTACAGAAGCAAATGTACAGATTGTTGAGGAAACAATTGCCCGCTCTCCTAGAAAATCAGTCTGGAAAACTGCAGTCGTATGTCATGTGGGCAAAACATCGGTGCATACAATAATGCGGAAGTGCTTGAACTTGTTCCCGTACAAAATTCAAACACAGCAACCATTTTGGACCTCATCCGTAGAGAAAAGGAAGCAGTTTGTGATTGATTTTCTGGATATGATTGATCGTGGCAATATTGATGTGAACTGTACCTGTTTTTCAGATGAAGTACATTTTCATCTCGATGGCTTCGTCAATAAGCAAAATTGGTGAATAGGGGAACTCAGAACCCTCATGTGTGTGTTCCAAAATCACTCCATTCTCCAAAAGTGACTGTATGGGCAGCTGTTTCCAACAGAGGTGTAATTGGACCCTTTTTTCTCCGTGATACAGTGACTTCCAAATGATATATTGAAATACTGTGCGAGTTTGTGGCCATTGAAAACGCTGTGGTCGATTCATCCGAGACATCCTGGTTTATGCAAGATGGTGAGAGACCTCACTGGACTGACGACATTTTCCGTTTCTTGGAGGAGTATTTTGATAACTGGTTAATTGCTTTAAATTACTCATGCTTCACAGGCAAGGGAATTGACTGGCCACCATATTCACCAGACTTGAATCCATGCGATTTCTTCCTTTGGGGTCACTTGAAAGATGCAGTTTACCGGAAAAATCCCCAAACACTTGAAGAAGTTGAAGAAATAATCAGTAATGAATGTGCAGCTGTTTCATTGACCACTTTACAGAAAATGTCTTCTAATTTCTGTTAGAATATAAAATGTTTCTTTCCATATCTACAATGCCACCTATTCTCTCCTTTGAGGCACTACCCGGTGTGCCATTGAGTCCCTGAGATGAGTTACCTAAACCAGAAATATTACGTATCAAGATCGTGGAAGAGGGCGACGACAGACGACTAGATACTGACCGAACGGAAGTTGGAGCGTTCGCGGCGAAACATCTAAAGCAAAAACCAGACATGGAAAACCGCTAAAGGTGTGAAAAATGATTTAAAGAAAAATGATTCATCCAAAATAAGATGTTTCACTTGCGGAAAAATGGGACATCGGGCATCTCAGTGTTAATCTGCAAAGAAACAAGCAACAGGTTTTATGACAGATGTAATATCAAACACTGCAGCAGGGGCGGATCCAGAGAAACCGTCTAGGGGGGGGGCTCTCTGTTTAACGACTTTCAAGGAACCGTAAAAATATGAAAAATCATCCTTAAATAGAGATCTTCCAAAAACAGAATTTATAAAAGAATAACATTTCCCTTTACACTTTGGAAGGCTCCTGGTTCAAAACCAGTTCCCGTCCGCCGATCTAACTGTTTGGAGTTTTCCGTGCTTTCCTCCGAAACTTAGAGTAAATAAGGGTTAGGACCCTTTAGAAAGACCCCGATCGAGTGCACCCCCAACCATCGGCTTAGATTCCATGTACAGATAATTGGCCGTAGTCCTACAGCACCAACACCAACCCTTTACACTTTACATTCTTAGGACTGTGAATATTTTTCTCGATATATTGGCGTGTTTAGAGATGTTACTGTTATTATCATTATATTATTTTATTATCCACAAAAAAGTATTTTAAATTACCTTAAAAAAAGGTAGTAAAAACAAGCAATACAATAAAATTAGGTTTCAAGAAAATCAAAATGAGTCAGTTGTTTCATTTTTCGCCTTTCTGTTATTCTTTCTTTCAGATTTTCTCAAATGTGAAATGCGTCAGCTTCCATTTTATGAATTTTTCAAGCTAACCAGCAGAATCCTGAAAATTTTGCATTCCAAATTTTTCTGCCAGAATAACATCACTGCAGTAGTTGCTTGATTTTATTTTATTTTGATAATGCGAACAATTATCTACATGAGGGATCTAGGTCGAGTAAGGGGTACCCTACGAGGGGGGTTTTCTAAGGGGTCTTAATCCGTATTTATGAGAAGTTTCGGAGAAAACTGCGTAAGACTCTGAACGGCTAGATTGACGAACGCGACCTGAGTTTGAACCATGCACATTTTTTCTCCCAGTTGCGAGCTCTATGCGCTCAGCCACACGTCAGGCCTCCAGAAATTAGAGTTGTGTTATGTGATAAGCCTATACTAGAGGCATCTGCATTCTGTGGCGGTTGCCTTGGTCAGAGGATTTTTTCAGAGGTTCTAATGCGTATTCACGTTAAATCTGGATAAAACCATCTGGAAAAAATCCAGATAGTTAACTTAGATCGACAGCCACGCGGTAGGCCCAAATGCGGAACCTATTATTGATGAGTATTCGCGCTATTGTACAGTTAAATTTTTGGAAAATAAAAGCGAAGCTCTGCCAGCTTTCAAGGAAATTAAATGTCTTTGGGAAAATCAAAAGTCTAGGAAAATTAAAGTTTTTATGAGTGATAATGGAGGAGAATTTATAAACAGGGAATTTGAAAATTTCTTAAAATTGCAGGGAATTCAACACAGGTTGTCTGTTCCGTATTGCCCGGAACAATCTGGCATAGCCGAGCGAAAAAAATAGATCGTTGGTTGAAACAGCGAGATGCATGTTATCACAAGCTAATCCACCGCTTTATTTATGGGCAGAAGCTATAAATACTGCTAATTATGTTAGAAATAAATGTCCTACAAAAGCAATTAATGGAAAAACTCCTTATGAGTTATGGAATGAGGTAACCCCCAATGTCAGTTACTTTAAAATATTTGTTTGTGCAGCATACTGTTTAAATGATAAACCAAAATACAAATTTTCAGCTAGATCAAGGAAAGGGATATTTGTAGACCATTCGGATAATTCTAAAGCGTTCCGCATTTATTTACCTGATGAGAGAAAAGTAATTATTTCGGGTAGCGTTAAATTTTTTGAAACGTTTGATAGTAGTGGTTCTCCTTCTGTAGTAGATGAAATCAAAGCCGAGGAAAACATCCCCTAATTTTTGAAAATGAGTTCTCGAGCCAAGACCCTATGGGTAAACATGAACGAGGGGGGACATTTGAAACTGAAATCCAACCCCAGGCTAGTGATGAGTCAGTGTCTGAATCCCCTATCCCTAGTGAAGAAAAACGAGAGGCAAAAGAAAATGTCTTATCGCTCCGAAATCGAGATGTGCATGCAAAGGAGCCAAGTGAGGGCAAAATTGCACGTGTTGTTTACAACTGTAGTTCCGAAATTCCTATAAGCGATGCACTGAGGGGTTACGAGGCAAAGTCATGGTATGAAGCCTTAGTTAGGGAGATAAAGAGCATAATAAAAAATGAGACGTTTGAATTGGTAGATCAACCCGAAACTGAAAAATGTATTGGTAGTTGATTTATTCTTAATAACAAATATAACGCAGATGGAACGCATTTAAAATGCAAGGCGTGACTAATTGGGAAAGGTTTCAATCAGAAACCTGGGATAGATTTTAATGAAGCTTTTGCGCCGTTGCAAGACAAGGGTCTATTCGCCTTATGGCTGCCGTATCATAAAATTTGGGAATACAAATTCACCAATTCGACATAACCACCGCTTATTTAAATGGGAACTTGGAGGAAGAAATTTTTATGGAATGCCCTAAATATTTTAGAGAAACATTAGAGCAATTAATTTTGCAGGAAAAACCTAACAGCAAATACTATAGAAAAAGTAAAAAAATGCTAGAAATTCTTGACAAAGGGGACAAAGTTTTTTTATTTGAAAAAATCACTATACGTGCTAAAGCAAGCGGGCAGGTGTTGGAATGTCAAAGTAAATGATATTTTAAACAATTTTACAGGAAAAAGATCTGATGCCGACCCTTGCATGTATTATATTAAAAGTGATAAAGGACTAATTATAATCATGTAGAATGGCAGTTCTACAAGTGACGCAGCCAGCCCCAACCAACCAACTGTAAAACTTCGCGGCACTTATATATACAGCTAACTTTTCTATTTTCAAAAGTTCTCTTCTGGATCTCGGAATCCGCTCTAACGAATTTTTTTACAATTAATATATAATTTTAATTGGTACCATATTTGATGAGTGACGTCGCCGGTTAAGCTAGGAAAACTCGTTTTTATTTAATCCAGTTCAAAGAGGGAACTATTTAACCCGCGTAAAGAAATACGAAAAATGATCTTGTTTCAAAGGCGGTAAACAAGGCAGGGAGTAGGAATACAGTGCTGTAGATCCGTGACAAGATTTGTACGAGTTACTTTATATCCTAAACCAGTTTGCTCGTAGACAGCTGGTGCGAAGCGCTTCCGCGTTCTGTCCAGAAAACTTAGGTTCTGTACCCGATGTAGCACTTTTGCGAGATGAGCTTTATGCTACTGTCGTTTTTGTTTTATTTCATTTTAAAAAATAACAGATTATTATATACTTTACTTATTTTTTCTGTAATTTATTTTGCTATAATTAATAATTAAAAATAGTTAAGACTTTGAATTAAAAAAATAATTAATTTAAGTATTTTTTGGTAAAACTCCTTCCTAACTTTTTCTGTAAGTATTTCATTTCCCTAGTATTTTGATAGCTATTTCTAATTAAATTAAGTCTTTATTTTTCTAATATTATTAATTATATTTGGAAAATTCAATATGTAATTAATATTTTAATGATTTTTTTTCTCTTCAGAAAGCTCACACAATTAATTAATAATAATTATTTAGTATTCAAAGGAAAATAAATAGTAGTTTTACATACTAACTAGTTTTAATAATAATTCTTTTACTCTTCATGTATATATAAAATTTATTGAAATTATTGAATTATAATTTTAAAACCAATATTTTTTCCAAATCTTAGGTTTTTCTCACTTTTATTTTGTATTCCTTTAAATACCAGATTTAAAATTTTGTTCAATACTTTTCAGATAGAAATTTGATTAATTAATCTAAATTTATACATGCACTATATTTTATATTAGACATTTGAAGGCCGGAGATGGCATCTAAAACAATATGTTGTGCCCACCCGAGCCGAGTTGATAAGATACTGAAGATGGTAGATAGCTGAAGTATAAATGTCCAGTGTTCTGGTCTACCGGATGGCTGATAATCTAAAAATTCGGAGTTTTGGACAGTTTTTCTCACGATGTAACGTAAATATGCTTCAGAAGCACTAAGAAAGTCAACCGCGCAAGACCCTTATTCTTAAACTGGTAGTTCATCTAAACGTTCTCTAAAAAAATGAAATTATCAACTCATAAAAAACAAACAAACATAGTATGAAGTTGGTTTTCTAAAAAGCGACATAAAACCAATTATAAACAATAATAAAATAGAAAATTACTCAAAAAATTAATGATTATAGTCATTAATTAATTTAATCAACAATTTTGAGATGTATCATTAACTTAGTTAAAAACCTAGTGTATCATAATATAGTTAAAAATTTAACTTAGAGATAGCTTTAAACTGAAAGCAAACATTGCATTAATAGATTACATTGCATTAAAATAATAGAATGAGTAACTAGATTACATTAATTAAGAACGAGATTATTAAATTAATAATTTTAACGAAACTTAACTTACGGTTATCGTTAAACTGAATGCAAATTAATGAATCACAATGCATTAAAACAATAGAACCAATAGTTATATATTGTTGTTGTTATTATATATTGTTGTACGTATAGCTATAATCGGCCGTAATTCTATTACGGCCGATTATAGCTACACATAGGCTCTAAGCCGAGACGTGGGGTGCCCTCCGTGAGGGTCTTTCTAAGGGGTCCTAACCCGTATTTATGCTGTTTTGGAGGAAACCACGTAAAACTCCGAATGATTAGGTCGGTGGACGCAACTTGGTTTCGAACCTGGCACCTTCCGTCTCCCAGTTCAGAGCGCTATGCGCTCGGCCACTGATGGGGCCCAATAGTTATATAATTATAGTAAAAAAGTTAACTTACGTTTAGCATTAAACTGAATGCAAATTTATGAAAAAAAATCAAAGATGGTGGCAGGGATACTAATCTGTACTCAACCCAAATTATAAATAGAAAATTACTCAAAAAATTATTGATTATAATCAGTATTATGTCTCTTATTATAAAATTCTAACAAAAATATGTCAATTTTTCTGTTACATGTTACAAAAGAACTTGACTTTTTTAATCAAATACTCTGATACTGCATGAAAACAGGTTTGTATATTTATTTACATAACTTAGTGTCAAGCAAACTTCCGAAATTCGCCCTTGAAACTAATTTATTATTTTCTGACCATACCCTTAAAAAGTAATGATATCCCCATGCAAAAACCCTTAACGGGTTAAAAATTTGTCACGCAGCATTTTACTTTATAGATCTATGAATTTTAAATATGGGTCTTAAAAATAATGATATCCAATTTTGAGTGTCGCCCTGCTGGGAATTTTAAAGATTTGTTTTTAAATTCCATTACAGTTACTTTCGTTTTATTTTCTAAAGAAGATTTACGCATTTAAGCAATGCTTTTAATTATGAAATACACTGTCAAATACATCACACTTTCACTGAGTCTATATAATGTATTCAAATGAATTTATTTCAATAATTTAATTTATCTTTTGCGTCACGCTGTCCAAAAGGGCAAGCAAAATTTTCATATACATTGCACTTAGTTTGGTTACTATGACACTAACTAAATATTTACGTAAATTTTACTTGCCCTTTTGGATAGCGTGACGCAAAAGATAAATTAAATTATTGAAAAAAATTCATTTGAATACATTACATAGACTCAGTGAAAGTGTGATGTATTTGACAGTGTATTTCATAATTAAAAGCATTACTTAAATGCGTAAATCTTCTTTAGAAAATAAAACGAAAGTAACTGTAATGGAATTTAAAAACAAATCTTTAAAATTCCCAGCAGGGCATCACTCAAAATTGGATATCATTATTTTTAAGACCCATATTTAAAATTCATAGATCTATAAAGTAAAATGCTGCGTCACAAATTTTTAACCCGTTAAGGGTTTTTGCATGGGGATTGTAATTTATGTTGATGACATTTTATTCATGTCGCAAGACCCAAGCATGATAGGAAAGTTTAAAAACCACCTAGAAAGGGAATTGGAAATAAAATATGAGGGTTTGGTTAAATATTGTTTAGGAATAAATTTTCAACAGAAGGATGGAACAATTACAATGAGCCAAGAAAGTTATATCAAAGAACTATTGGAACGGTTTGGTATGGTCGAAGCAAAGATGGTAAGTTGCCCAATGGACGTAAGCATTAAATTGAAAAAGGGAGAAAAATGTGATGATGAATATCCATACCGAGAATTAGTAGGGGGGTTAATGTATTTGGCGACATCCACCCGACCTGACATTTCTCATGCCATTAGCCAACTTAGCCAGTTCTTAAACTGCTACGATAAGACCCATTGGACTGCTGCAAAGCGTGTCCTGCGATATCTTAAGGGAACTATTAATTATGGGCTGAAATTTAGAAATACTAACGATCCCTTATATGGTTATGCAGATGCTGACTGGGGTAATTGTACCGATGATCGAAAATCATATACAGGTTATTGTTTTATAATGAGTGGTAGTACGATAAGTTGGGAAAGTTGGAAGCAGTGCACTGTAGCTCTGTCTTCTACTGAAGCTGAGTATGGCTCTTTCTGAAAGTACTAAAGAAGTTCTTTACCTAAGTAAAATTCTAAATGAGATCGATATTTCAAAAATTGGAAAAGTAAGAATACTAACTGACAGTGGCAGATCCAGAAATTTTTTTGGGGAGGAGCTAAATTTTTAAAAAAGCTTGTTTCGCCCAATAAAAATGTACTATAAATCAAAATTTTAGTCTAAATTAATGTGCATGCTTTTGGGAGGGGCTAAGTTACAATACATGATCATTTTAGCAGTTTAAAATGTATAAAAAAGCAGAATGTTACCCTTTAGCAATCTCTTTTGCGCAAGGGGGGGGGGGGTGCTGAAGCCCCCTAGCCCCTCCCCTGAATCCGCTACTGGTAACTGATAATACAGGTACCATTAAATTATCAGAGAATCCCGTGTTTCATAAGAGAACCAAACATATAGATGTGAGGCATCATTTCATAAGGGAAACGATAAATAGTGGAAAAATCTAAATAGCGCATGTTTCCACCGAAAATATAGGTGTGGATGTGCTTAAAAACCACTATCAATTGCTAAGCACACTAATTGTATTAATATAATTGGTGTGGGTGATGTGAAAAAATTTTCAGGATAGAATGGGTTGACATTGGGGGGGGGGGGTGTTAGAATATAAAATGTTTCTTTCCATATCTATAATGCCACCTATTCTCTCCTTTGAGGCACTACCTGAGCAGAGTGCAAGCCCTCACTACTTGTCCCTTTGGAGCATGTGACATCACTCCCTCCCCCTTCTCTCTCCGAGTGTAGGCGAAGGGTTGTGCATGTATTTTTTCTTCTCACTTCTTCTCCCGGCTGATGCCCGATGGTGTGAGTGGCTTTGCTGAAAGTCTACTGAATGTTTTTATTATTATGTTTGTTAATTGTTTCGTGGCGTATCTTTATTAAAGTGTATGTTCTCCAAAACATGGATTTGTGTTTCTTCAGTGAATATTTCCAGTATCTCACAATTTCGTCCTCTGATTACAACATTTGATTGCTGCTGATAGTGCACATTTTGAAAATATTGTACAGTGATTTTCATGCATTAAAAGATTTCAAGCAATTGTGCATTGATTATCAATTTTGAAAACCGCCAGTCCTTTTACGGACACCCTGTATATATACTAGCTGGGTGCCAAAACTTCACATGGTAAGAAACAAAAATTTTCTTTACATGTGCCATTCAAATTAATTCCAGTGATGTGAAATCTTTAAAAAAAAAAAAAAAAAGCAAAATTATTGGACTCTTGATGTAAAGTTTGCGTCTTATTATATATTATTAACCTGGCATCATTGCACTAAGAGAACTCCTGACTTTCAAAATGTCTTATTTCGAAATCATACTGTTTTTTAGGTTCAAGTTGAACCATTAAATACCTCAGACACTACATGAAATGGACAACAGTTTATTTTAAATAACTGCGCACCCATTCTTGATATGGGAAGAAGCAAATATTTTACTAAAATCATATCTGCATGTGACAAAACAGAATTTCATTTTTAAAAAAGTTCAAGTAATCTCTTTGGTTAAAATTACAGTGGGATATATTAATGCAAATTAGAATTACTCATCATTTAGTTGGTTGTAAGACAACTGTTAAAAAAGGCTAAACAGAACACTTTTAATTTCATGAAATATCTATTAATGTAGTATATTGTGATTTATTCATATTATCCTTACAAATCTATTAATACTACCTATTATGTATATTAATACTATCTATCTTTGCTTCTCCCTCTTCAAGGCTCAATTAAAAGAAACAGCTTAGATTATTTGGCACCAATGGGACTTTTTCATTCAATAGCAATTCTTTGTAATTTATGCATTAGCATAAACAATAGTCATTTCACAATAATGATTGCTATTAAAAAAGCTCTACATATATATTTAATTTATGAATAGTTTTGTAAGATTGGCATATTTAGCACCGCAAAACATTTCATCTCACCGTTGTTGAAAATATCCATGTGGTGCCAATTTAAATATCCATATATCCAATATAGCGATATCTAATAAAACCTGCATGGTTCTGTCTTCTGAAAAACATCAAAGTGTGTAATCTAGAGGAGCTATTTAGAATCACTTTAATTGTGACAAGACGTTAGAGTTGCAGTTTTTACAAATTTCGCATGATTTTAAAATTTATGACACCACTGTTTAACTGTCGCAAAATTTACCCCGGTTGGTTGAGGGAGCTAAAAGGATATTTTGCACTGTAGTTTTCAAACGGTATCATATTAAAATTTACAACGACGTTGAAAAATTTTTTTGCTTTATATAGGACCACTATGGAGGAACACAATCCAATGTTAAAATAAAACTATACTCATAACATGCAAATGTTAGGAAACATATGCCTGCGGCATAATTAAATGCCAAAAATTAAAAAAAGTAAATAGAAAATTTTTAACATTCGTGTTTTAAAATGGACTTTGTAGCTTTTAAAATGAAGAACATTTTCAGCTGCATTAAAACATTTCAATTTTTAAATAAGCAACAGATTAAAATAGTACTTATAAAAATAATTGTGAATTTCTTAGTTTATTTCTATAGTAAGTTTAAATCAAAATATCGTCTCCTGGTGTTAAAAAAAGGGCAGGAATAAATGTGTTAAAATTGTGGCGTAATTTTTACGTATCTTAAAGTAACTGACGTCACAGATCCTCACTTGCAAATTGAAAATCCGGTGCCCCATTAAAAAAAAAACTTTTTTCTAATCCTTTTTGTGGCAACTCAACATAAATTCTCATGCTTTGATTTATTAATAAAATGGCGTAAGCTTCCCCGTCGATGCTATTAAATTCTAAACATTGTTACATTAAAATTCGTAAAAAATTACCTAATTTATAAAATTTTTTGATTTTATTTTAAAAGAGAAAGAAAGCAATGTTTCACGATTTGTCAAAATATCAAAAAGTTATGATGGATAGAAGTCAAGATGCAGCAGTTTTAAAATTATTTCACGAAAAAATTTGCTGAAATACATCCTTAGTATCTAAGAATCATAAAAAAACATACTTAGTTTAAAAATTCCAAAAAAAATCTGTAAATTACATTACATATTCAGAACAAACTGTTTTTAAAAGAAAATTTTCTTCTCTATCTAATGATACAAATACTGTTTTGCTGCAAGTGTAATTGTTGCCATTATTATGAATTAGGCAAGAAAAAGTGCCAAAAATTTGCATAAAACATTTAAAAAAATTATCTTCTAGGTCCAATTTTGAAAAAATCACTTCGAGGAGCATAACTTCATGTTTAGAACTTCCTGAGTACCGTATTTGGTGTTTCTAGATATAGCCGTTTGTCCGTAATGCCACCGACACACACAGAGACAACATCTTTTATAATACGTAGAGATATACATACACACAGGGGCGTAGCCTGGGGGGGGAGGGGGGATATCGGGATATATCCCCCCAAAATGTTTGGATTAGTGATGAAATTCCGTCTATGCACATATAAGTTTATATCCCCCCCCCCCGAAGAGTTTTTCTGGCTACACGCCTGCATACACACACACATTTATATATATATATATATAGATATATATATATATATATATAACATGCCTGGCTCTTAATTTGGTCAGTAAAAGATTAGACTAAATAATCTAGAAAAACTATTTGAAACCTTTGCCTGTGAAGTATATTTGAGAAAAACTTATAATTGCCGAACTGAATTCGGGCATCATGGCCATGAGGTTAAATGAATTGAAATCGCAATTTTCTCTTTATAACCGTAACTTCAGTATGATATCATTGTCACTTACAACAGATAATTTTGTCATGCAAATACTTCACTTTCTTTACTCTTGGTAATAAAATAGAGCTGAAAATAGCAAAAAATAGCTTGAAAATTGGGGAACGGGTGGATTTTCAGATTTTTAAAGTAACACAGACTACTTGGTCCATTTTCAAACATAATTATGAAAATTTTCAAGCGGATCGGTCATATGTTGTATATTTATGTTGTGTTTTGTGCATGATTTTTTAATGTTTTTGGAGTGTGGTAAAAGTTTTATCTAGGATTGGTTCAACTAGAATCATCACAGAGTCAGGGATCAGCATAACTATATAGTACAGGGGTGGTGAACCTTTATGGATCAACATGCCATTTTTTCTAAAGAAATGTTTAATGAAGCCATAGACGTGCCATCAAATAGTTTTGACTTATATTAGGAAAATAAAAAAAATAAATACCAACAACACAAAATCTTTTACTTACTAACAAAAAAAATTACAGTCATATGTGTAATTCTTATTAAAATATGCGTTATTTTTAATTAAAATGCAAACCAGTTTGATCGGTGCCATGCCCAAAATATTGTGTCATGTGCCATTGTTTTGCCACCCCTGATATAGTACACTTAGTTGACATTCTGAGCTTTGTTAAAATTGTGGTTTTCAATGGACTGTTATTTAGAGAATTACTGTTTGTGAATTGTGTTGTGCAGATTGTTCACCAACCACATTGAAGCAATAAAATTTTAAGTTTTGTGCTGCTAATTTAAGTTGGGTTCTACTGTAAAAGATCTTATGCTAGAGGGAATTCTTAATACATTCCTAGATGCGGTATATACAATTTTTTAATTTTTTTTCTAATGGCACAGATAGAAAGCATAAATTTCATGTTCTATTTTAAATATTGCTACAGTTTCCATAGTAACAGAATCCGTTGTTGCCCCTTAAGCTGTTAAATTTAATAATTAAGTGAAAACTCTCATATCTACAGCTCTTAAGACTCGAAAAATGAAATTGCATTGGATATGAAACAATTAGAACATTACCACAATCACCATGTCGATAACACGAACCTGTAATTTTGGTTATTTTTAACTAAATTCATTTTCAAGGTCTTTCAAGGTAAGAAATCCTGTATACTACGTCAAAGCCTCATATCTTACTTCCGATTAGTTTGCAAGAAAATTGATTAATCAGTATAAACTGAAGTAACGAACCTTTGCAAGATGTTTTTCTTGAAAGAGGAAAATGCAGATTGACGTCTTTGGTGTAGAAATGGTGATAGGGAGAACTATTTAAGTCACTAACATTAATTGGAAATGATAATTTATTATGCGCATGCACAAAGACCCAAATATCAACCGAGTATGAAAAGTCAGGAATATGAAATGAAAATAAAAAATAAATCCCTGAGGATTTATCGCGTACGAGAATGGCATTGCAATTATGAGTACAACAAAGGTCCCATGTGCTTATAATATTCCCCTAGCAATGACTTAGTCCGACCAGTGGCCGAGCACATAGTGCTCTGAACTGGGAGGCGGAAGGTTTCTGGTTCAAAACGGGTCACGTCCGCCGACCTAACCATTCAGAGTTTTCCTGTATTCTGTTCGGATAATAAAACTGTACTCGCAACATGCATATGTTAGGAAACATATATGGCTGGCTTCTTCCAAAATGTAGAGTAAATACGTGTTAGGATCCCTTAGAAAGACCCCCCCCCCACCACAGAGGATACCCCCACCCCTTGACCTAGATCCCATGTGTGGAGACTAGATAGAGAGTTCAGTTTAACACCTAGCATTGTGTGCAACTTATAGAAGCAGTTCCATGATACCGAATCCACTGAGAAAAAGCCTGGACAAGGTCATCCAAGAGAAGTTGCTTCTTTTTTGATTGTCAGTGACACTGACATAGTTTTTGTGCCATCATGTTGCAGTCATCTCAGATTTGCACTCATGACATCAACATTTCATCACGATATAAATAATTTTTCACTTTTTTAGATTCCCCATCACTGTGTTTAATTCGAATTATATGTGTAAGGAAAAAGTTCTTTTCCTACAGTGCGGAGAACGGATACACAGCCAGTAAGTTAATAAAAATTGTATTTTACATTTGAATACATTTTAACAAACTTACATAATTTGCTGCAAAAATGGGTGTTTTAATTACTTCATTTTGCAAAGAAGGTATTAAAAATTATCAAACTATTAAAACCCTTATGCACCTTGAAGGAATTCACATCGTAAAAATAAATAAGCAAATAAAAAATCAAGTAAATTGTATAAACCAAGCAACTTTGACCATTTTACTCATGTGTGTAACTTTACAAAGTTTTAATTTTATTTTTAAACATGATAATTTTATCAGGTTCTTAGTGTGTATTGGGTAAAAATTAATTTAAAAAAATATATTCAAAGTGCACTGACATCCAAAATATATACAATGCATAGCTATTCAAAACAGCGCTGAACTTGCAAATTTGAAAAATATTGCAGAAGCACTCTAAAATTTATATCTTCAGTTATCTACAAAAACATCTGAATAATCCAAAGGCATATTTTTTTCTGTGCCAAAAAGACGTGTTAATGGCATTTTGTAACTTTTTACACCATGGGTGTCTGAACAAGAGTTTCATCCTCCCCCTTTTCCTGCAAAAGTGAAACAATGTGAAAAATGAGAGCTTTTTCTAAAATTCTGCAATACATAATTCATCAAATTACACATTACGTAACTAAGGTAAAATTGAGGAAGGTAAATGGAAGTAAAGATCAATTTTTTACCTTTCTGTGTCTTAAAAACCAAATTCTGTTATTTACAGAATTACACAAAATATAAGGTTTTATAAAGAAGTAACAGATTTTATTTACCTGAAATTTTTAACTAATTAAAAATTTAAATTTTGAAGAAAACAAAATTTTTTTACTTCAAAATGTCTCAAGTTGTAAAGTACTTATTGAAAAAAAGGGTAATAAAAAATACACAAATGTTAATAAAATATTACATATAACCTTGCCTTTGGTTTAACATAAGAAAGCATTGACTCGGTCGGTGATATGCCCTCGAGCTCTTGCACACCATGATGTACATGAATACATCATTCTATTTTAGTACATTCACTGTAATGTTGCTTACTTATTACATTATGCATGAAAACTGTTTAGTAGCATGAGCTGTATCATATGTTTATCTATCCTCTAGCCCACTTGATGGCAATAGTTGTCTATCAAAATCACAAGGTGTTTACTGGTTTTAAGTGTCTTTAATGCTAAAGTCGATCTAGTACACAAGAGGTTGATATAAGACAACAGTAAAATATCTTTTCTTGTAGGGAGAAAGATTCTCAAGTTAGATTCCTCCAGAAGAGAACATGTTTTTGCCACATCTATTTTAAAAGGGCTTAATACTGTGTGTAAACTATCATCATCTAGCTTGCTCATCACAACTGAATAGCCCAAAATGAGTCCAGCAATATATGGTGGATTTAGTCCTAGAAAAAACTCAGGAAGAATACCCCACTCAGGTTTGAACCGAAATTAGCAAATGATAGTTTTCTTACACAACTGCTAACTAATTCAGTGACAGATAGTAATACAATATACAAAACAAATTACCTGTTCAAGCTCCAATTCTTTATTTTTAAACCTTTCTATCCAAATAATTTCTTGTGATTCAGCAGTCTTTTGAAGATTTAGTAATGTAGACTCCTGCAAAAATAATTTGCATGTTTATATCAATTAATTTGGTCTACAAAAAAAAACCAAAAAAACAAATGATTCTTAAAAGACTAAAATGAAATACAGAGGATTTCCATAGCTGAAACGTTGATAAATACTTAGTTCCCCCAGAAGATATATATTTCGACTGTATCTCCACGGTCATCTTCAGTCTCGTCCACCGCTCTTCGGAAATGGTGCCGTACCTCATTGTTCTCTTTCCTCCCGTCGAATCTTTTGCTGTGTAACATCATCCCATATGTCATCAATGCCTGCATGCATCTGTAGTTGATATTTCTGATGATTCTTGGATATAAATATATGATCTATTGTTGAAATTTGCTATTTTCTTGATTCCTTCAAAGTCTATTGTAATTGGTTCTTTTATTCCTAAGTGTGATAAGGCGGTGCTCTGTTTATTAAATTTAATGTCGTTAATATGTTCATTTTTACAGTCTTTGATTTTTCTTTTAGCTACCCCTATATAGCATCCTTTAATATTTGTTTAATTATGAGTTAAGTTAATTTGTATATTCTGGCAGTTTCAATAGGATTAATCTTTTCTTTTTCAGATCTTATATGTTGGAATATAGTTTGGTTAGGTTTAATTGGGATTCTTATGTTTTTCTTTATTGCAGAATTCGAAATTTTGTTAGCGATGCCTCTGCAAAATGGAATAGCTGTGGTGAATTTTTATTTTGGTTTTTGTCCATTATTAATTACATTAAATTTCTTTTTCTCCTGTTAAGTTTTTTTTTTTAATGTCCGGCAGATAATTTTCTTCCTGACACTGATTTCAAATAACTTGGATTTCTTTATTTCATAAATCTGCATTAGAACATACAATAGCGTGCAATCGATATATGATTGAATAGCGGTGATTTTATAGTTAAAGGGAGTATTAGATTTAAAGTTAACTATTGTAGTATTTCTGATAGGTTTTCTGTAGACAGTGGTTATTTAAGATATTATTGATTATATTTATTTTTAATAATTTTAACATTGAGATTATTTAAGATATTGTTATTTTCTCTTTCATATGTGAATTTTATATTGGGGTCCAATTAATTTAATTTCCTAATTTAGCAATGATGTTATTGACATTAAAGGTGTCTATGGCAGGGCCTGATTTCCGGGAGGGCATTCGGGGCAAGCGCCCAGGCCCCCTACAAAAAGGGGGCCCCTAATGAAACTTTTGCCCAGGGTCCCGAACTCTGCAAATCGGTCCCTGGTCAATGGTGAGGTGTTAAAGGTGAAAAACACCTTTAATGTCAATGACACCATTGCTAACATTGAAGCTGCAATAAATTTTCTCCCTAATTTGTACAAACAAGAAATTACACAAAAAGAAGTAAAGAAAAAACTTTGACTCCTGCTAGAGATAATGAAGACCTGAAATGCCTTAAGGAATTAAAGAAAAATGAAAAAATAACATATTTAAGTTGGGATAAAACAGGAAAAATAGTTATCTTTGACAAAACAGTTTATGGAGAAAAAATGGAACAAACTATCAAAACCCTTAATAATGAACTCTTAGCAAAAGACCCCACTCCTAAAATAAACAATAAACTTAAAATTTTAATTAAAAATGGACCATGGCCAGATGGAATTATTCCTATACAAAAATTCAGCTACAATAGCTCCTCACATCTTCGCCAAATACAAAGACCATAAAATCCCACCCTCCTTAGCCCCTATAGTTAGTAAATGTGAAGGCCCAACTTACTCATTAGAGAAATACATGAAAAACATCTTTCAAGAAATTATCCCTCAGTCCAAAAGCATTTTAAACACAAAAGAAAATTTTCTGAAAAACCTCAAAGATTGTAAAAGTAACGAAAATGAAACGATGGTTATTTTTGACGTTATCAATTTGTACCCTTCCATTGACATTAAAGAAATGAACTCAAATCATCAACAAACAAATATCTTTTAACTTTCAAAAAAGACGACATCATGAACACCATTACCACAGTGTCATGAACTTATTGTTAAATCTTAATTCTTCATGAACTTATTCTTTCAATACGATAATAAATTTTTTCAACAAAATCAAGGAGTCCTCAAGGGGTCCCCCATTTCAGGAATCATGGCAGATAGGAAAATGCAACTTCTTGAAGATGAAATGAAGACAAAATGTTTGTTTATGATCTGTAGACAACCCAGCAAACACACTACTGCCCGCAAAATGACGGCCGGGTACCCGTCGAGCTGGTAAAGTGCCGTATACCGGGAGCAAGGTAGATTGCCATCGTCTGGAAGTCACTGGAGTACCAGTGTCTGAAAAGTGCATATTCTCCAGTACATAACTAGTAATGGCGAACTGCCATGTGTCTATGACATGCACAGAAAAGTTAACGGCGTGGTACTGCTTAAAATGTACCGGGCCAGCACTATTTGGCAGTAATGGGCCTGTACATTTCGTAGTGTCGGCATAAAATTTCGTTATTTTAATTAAATAATATTGTTTCACAAAGGGGAGAGGTGTTAGGGGATATAATTTCCGGGCTCCCAAAGGCAGGGTCACTACTAAGATTTTTTTTTTTTTTTGAGGGGGGGGGGGGTTGTAAGGGGAGAATTTCATATTGTGCCTTCAAATATTTTAGTACTAAAAACTAAAATAATGCAAATGAGTTCAGTATGCTATACAAATGTTTAATACACCGACAGTGAAACCCACACTCTGCATATGACAGTATATAACCCCCACTATGTACAGAATTATGAATTTTAATCCTAAAATTTTTATAATTTATATTAATTTTTTACAATTTTGCTAAACTTTTCCTGAAAAACATATTTGGAGACTTTTTTCTATGTTAAGCCCCTTTTAAAATCTACTGAATTGGGGTGCAGAAATATGTTAGAGAGTATTACACGAAGACCAGTCAGGGTTTAATTTGCATGAGAGCTCAGCTCCTCTACTCCTTTTTTTTTCAGAGAATTTTAGATTAAATTAAAATTTTTAACAGCCTACATAATTGCTTCTATTGACATTTTTTTATTATATTAAATATAGCAGTGATAAAAGAAAAGATTACTTAATTTTTAAATATAAATTAGGTAATTAATGCTCAAAAAAAAAAAAAAAAAAAAAAAAATTAGAGCTTTTGCAGTTATTTTGTTAGAAATTCAGCAATGAACCAGTATTTACGTGTAATAGTCCGAAAGTACGGAATGGGGAAATTTATTTGAGGAATTCTATTTCATTTCTTTCTATCTGTTTCCTTTACTCTCGAATCAAATGTTTTATTTCCGCACCCTTTTATGGGGCCCCAAGTATGATACTTTAGAAGCAAGAGGTCAACGGAGCAAACAATATATGCCTTTCCCACGCTTTTAAACTGACCCTCAGGCTGTGTGCATTTTTTAAGATACTGGCATCTGGATTAAGATGGGGTGAAATAAGCAAAAATATTTGGATTTCGGAATCAATTTTGGAACAGTACGGAAAACTTGCAAAATGGGATAGTTAGAAGGTTAGAATTCGCAAACATCTCCAACAATATTATTCAATATTTAGCCCTCACCCCCCCCCCCCAATTTGCAACACCGAAAAACAGAAACAAGAGGGGGGGGGGGATCAAATTTTATGAAAAAATATCTTTGGAAAAAAATGTGAAATTTTATACTGGCATACCACGAAAATGTTGCATAATAGGTTAGTTAGAGCCTACCAAAAATAAATTTCTCTCAATATTTTACCTCGCCCTCTGACCTGAAAAATTTGAGAAAAGTGAAAATTTCGAATTTTCTAAAAAGCTGTAGTACGAAAGTTATTTTTCGAAATTACCATCGATATTATTTGATTGATTAAATAGTACTTAAAATAATAAGAACGCATAATTATTAGGCAATTTAATCTATTTTTTTACCAAATTAGTACTATGTTGTTTTTAAATACACGCAGATAGAAAACGGATTAAAACAAAAGTCTACAGATGCTTAACCTGTTCGCTTTTATAATTGAAAAGATGCAATGGAGAAGACTCCTTCTGTGACCAGTATTGCTTCCTAGACCAGGTCTTTTAATGTCCAGTCAAGCATTGAAAGAAATTCCCATTCTGGGAAGCTTAGTCACAGAGACAGTGTCATATTACTGGCAGGGCAAACGGGGCAACTGCACAGAGCCCCAAGATTTTAGGGGCCCAAAAATGTTATATGTTACATTTTTTATAATTTCACAATACGATAAGAAAGGAAAAAAGCGCCAAAAGTTTGTATTGTTTTTCAATTATAAACTATGAACAATGAAAATAATTCAAATTTACATCTGTATAAATTAATTTAAACTTCTTTTCAATTCGTCAAAAGACTTAGTCGATATATAGCATAGCTGACAACATGGGTGCCGGCAGAATATTTCCCAGGGTGTGTGTGTGTGTGTGTGTGCAAAGACTACTCAATGGGGGACAAAGACTACTTTAACGTATGGTTACCATGTTGGAAAGAGCAAAAAAGCAAGGGAAATCACTGTATACAAAAATCTAGGGGGGAGGGCATTGCCCCCCCCCCCTTGCCCTATCCTGGCGGCACCCATGGTGGCCAACATTTGTAGAATTTGATTAACTACCTTTTCGTAAACAGTATTTTTAAAATTTGAAAGTAACAAAATTTTTGTAATTAAATCTGTTGGTTAACTGTTATTAAAAAAAATATATTTTTTTAAATGTGGTTTATTATATCCCGTACATTTTGGCAACTATGATTTAGCAGTTTCAGTTAGATGTAACGTTTCACTGACGTTATCTGTTTCATTGATATCATATATATTCGTTCATCATATTTATATTCGTTTATTTCACTTTACTTAAAATAAAATTTCTCGTGTGTGGAGAGAGGGGGAAGATATTTAAAATTTTTCAGAATAAACCAATCGTAATTGGTTTTTTAGAAGGGGGAAAGTTATCGCATGGGGCCCAATATTTTTCTTTTGCCCAGGACCCACAGATGCCTTGATCGTAATCTGCGCAGAGAGAGACTTTAATTTGTGTTAAATTCCCACAAGAATATCGAATAAATACATTAACCCTTTAACGCGCAGTGTTCCCTCTCTGAGAACACCAAACTCTGACGTTTTGACTGTTGCCAGTCACGAAGAATAGATTTGATTTCTATAAAAATAGTTGCGGGTGACATAGCTCCACGAGAATCCTTTACTTTTTAGCACGTCATTTTCCATAAAAAATTGTCACGATTACTTTTAACAGCTCTGTGCTGGCACAGCCAGCTGTCGTCAAAAAGGGGTCTCTACATCTGTGGCACGCGATGAACGTTTCGATCGTCCGCCATCTTTCTGGTAGTTAAGTCGAGCGATGGCAACGGCTGCCCTTTTTTCAGCATTGGGAAAGAGTTGTGCCTCAAAGGGTTAAATGAAGCCCCCTTCCAAAAAAAAAAAAGAAAAAGAGCTTTTGTTGATGTAGAAGCATTTTTGTGTATCTGCATTAACTAAGATGTTTGTTTTGCTCGTGCGTTATGACAGGTCTGCTACTGGTTTATCTGTCTAGGGAGGCTTCCTGGAGCGGAAGACTTTTTAAGGGGTTATATTTACAGAAGACTCAACCATGACATTGCATTCGGAAGTGATATGAAATGCTCTAAGATAAAATTTAATATGGAAGTTTTAATTCGACGTGCCGTTCGGGTTGTGTAGTGACTAAAGAACCATTCTACCATATCACGGGTCTGGGTTCGATTAACGCTGGTCCACTTAATAGTTGCCTCCGTAATAAAGTGTCCAAGAATTCCGGCCTAGTGGTTCCAATGCTTATACGGCAAGTGGCTGCCATTTGAAAAAAAAAAAAAAGTTTTAACCCGACAGTTTATGCTAACCATATCATCTGTGCTGTTTCAGATAGTCAGTTTTCAATAGCTGGACATTTTTTTTTTCAATTATTGGTCAGTAATCTCAGCAATAACAAAAATATCCAGTACATTTACATTTTGGCTATGAGGAATTTTCTTGAAGAATTATAATGAATGTTAAAAGTCTTGAAAACTATTTAACTAATTTCTTCAAAAATGCACCTCTTTTAATAATCGTCGTCTCGTTAATAAGAGTAATCGTCAGTTCGAGGCCGTGGGCGGTTGCCCATGTCGT
Source organism: Cheiracanthium punctorium (assembly GCA_038373885.1). Lineage (NCBI taxonomy): Eukaryota > Metazoa > Arthropoda > Arachnida > Araneae > Cheiracanthiidae > Cheiracanthium > Cheiracanthium punctorium. The sequence continues at coordinate 156,568 of JAWZYV010011890.1, forward strand.
TCGTGTCTCTCCCCCCTTCTGCGTCAGGTTATCGTAAGAGATGTTTACATAGAATTTAGAAAATAAATACCGAAAAAAAAAAAATACTTGCCGGATATCCATTATATCTCTAAAAATTAGGAAAAATATTTGGTGAACCGGCATCAGCCAGAAGAAGAAAAATCAGTCGTGTCAAATGCTTCGATTATAAACAATTTCCAATGCAGTCGTGTTTGCACTTACACAGCTTCTATGTACGTCGTTGCTTAACGACCTTTTTCTTCAAATACGTCACTGTGCTCCAGTGGCGTATGCAAAGGGGAGGGATTGGGCGTTCAAACCCCCACCCCTTGCCAAAAATTTTTTAACAAAATGTCCATAAGTTTTCAATTTTTAGCTTAAATATTACACATATTAACACAAAGTCATGTCTATAACCCCCCCCCCCCCTCCTTGAAGGAAGTCTGCATACGCCACTGCTGTGCTCCATCGTTTTACGCTCAGCAAACAGATTGGGCCACAACCAGAGCATTCGAATACCCACTCTAGGAAAGCAATGATGGACACAAGAAGGAGAATCGGTGTTTTCGTTTCTTTACGGCTTGATATTAGTAAACAGGTTAAAGCGAATAAAATATTTAAATATTTTAGCCGTTATCATGGGCGCCCGTTATCAAGGGGGGGGGCAAAGTAGGGCACTTGCCCCCACCCCTCTAGATTTTTAGCATAATGCCGTATGATATACAAACAAAATGGAATCGCCAAACAAATTTAGAACTGAAATTGCTACAGGTCTGAAATTTGCCATCCCCCTTAGAATTTTTTAAAAAAGTTTTTGAAGAAAAACTTCTATGGGTGCCCGTAACAGTTATCCTTAGAACCTAAATGAGTGATTTTTTTCTCTAATCTCTCTAAAAATCGTTAAATGCTGCATGCACTACTTTTAATGAATTCTTTTTCTTTTTTTTCGATGGACACTTCAGATATGCATTTTAAACAATAACTGAATATATATGCTATTAAAAGTATATTGGGTGACCCTCTGAATAAACCATTCCTGAGCTAACCAAGAACCAAATACTCTCATTATAGGAAAAAATGCTTTAAAATCAACTGCTCTTTTTTAAAAAAATAATAAAAATACGAAATGTCACCAGGTTATTTATTTGCACTGTTGAGTATATAAACATTTGTAAAAAGTTAGCAGATGTAAAATTAATTCTTATACCTCCCTAAATCCCTTAAAGCTTGGCATTTTTATTCCAAAAATAGCTTGATAAATTGGATAAACAAACTCGTCTACATCCACTTTATTACCAACATGAGCTTGATATTAACAAATCTCACCCTCTCACAAACTTTTTGTAAACATTGTCCTATTAAACAATTTCATCCAAATTTCAGGGTTTAATTTTACTCTCAAAATCGCAAGTATTACACATGGTGACGTTTTGAATTTAAAAAAAAAATTGTTTTCCGCACCACTCTAGTCCACAGCCTCTGAATTCATTAATCGCCAAATCTGGCAGGTACGATTGTCGGAGCGATACATGGCTAAAACCACTCTTCCCCCCCCCCATAGCCTTCTCTGTGTTAAAGGAAGGGGGGGAGGCAAGGGAAAAGTGACACTATCTGCACGTGCCTGGCTGTGCCCTTGAGCATGAGCTCTGACCCGCAAAAATTAATGAACAGTCAGAAAGTGATATTTTCATTTCTATTTTATAAAAAATTGTTAAGGGACCTTCCAGTAGGGTGCGGCAATTTATAGGCATAGATTACATTTTAAATCTCCCAATACACAACGTGGAATGTGTACTATTCCATAAGTTTCTTATTTTCGTTTTCTTTTTAAGGCATTCAGATTAAATTAAAGCTCATGTATGTGCACTAATGCTACCCAGCTTAAATTATTCAACGTTCCGTTTGAACCGAAAATCTGAGCATGTCACACATAAAAAATTAAACCAGTGCATATTTTCAATGATCAGAGCGATCCTGTTAAACCCGGGTTCAGATGTGGAATAGAATCGGACAAAGCGCAATATGGCGGATCCTAGGAAGGTGCTTGGGAACTTGACACCCAAGCCCCCCCCCTCAATCCTTCTTTTCACTGTACATTTTGTTTTAATCAAATGAGGTTTTTCATTAAACTGGCTCCTCCCATTCAATTATTTTGTTTTAATGTGATATTTTTATTTATTGTACACTTCATTTCAGCCAAATTAGCAAGTTTCTTTTTTTAATGTGACTCGAAGACCAATTTTCTGATTTGATTTCATATGATTTTGTAGTTATGGCAAAGCTACGCGAAGGCTATCTGCTTAAATGGGGATGCCTTAACCGGAGAAACTTTTAGAAGGTTCAAATGCGTATTTACGTTACACCTGGAGAAAATTGCCCTAAACTCCAGACCATTAAATGGACAGCCTCGCGGTATACCAGTAACCTTGACCTTCACTCTTCGGCCATCTACCATGTTGGATGTCTTATCCACTCGGACATGGTTGGCAACCAATTTTTCTGTATCCGCCACAGGAGGGTTGGAGTATTTACACACCTGGATACACCCAGGATATATTTATACACTACCACCATAATATAAACATTTTTGATTCAATAGCCAGCATTGAAACCACAATAGCCGACCTCCCCCCTCCAGACAAAAACTAACTTAAGAATTTTAGCCCAACAGGAACTTATCAATAAACTTAACCCCCCACCCGTGACGACGCCGATCGCCGATGCATATACGACTTAAAGAAAAACAATAATATAACTTGCTTAAGCTCAGATAAAACCGGCAAAATAGTAATAATGAATAAAAATGATTATCTCACCCAGATGGAAGAAACCATTAATAAACTACAAATAGAAAAATTACCAAAAGACCCAACAGGAAAAATTTTCAATAAGTCAAAGAATTAATCAAAAATGGATCCTGGCCAGCTAACAGACAACCCATTTTTAACTAATTTTGCCCCCATAGCCCCAAGAATTGTTGCTAAATACAAGGACCATAAAACCCCTCCCTCTTTAAGACCAATAGTCAGTAAATGTGAAGGACCAACTTATGACCTGGAAAAATATCTAAAACCAATCCTACAAGAGCTTATGCCCCAAAGTAACAATATATTATCCTCAACTGAAGACTTTATTCAACGCATTAAAGATATCACAATAAACTCATAGGAATGCTTCGTCAGTTTTGACATTACTAACCTTTACCCCTCCATAGATATTCAAGAAATGAATGCAATAATCAATAAACAAATCACCTCTAACACTGATAATAGCTCTACTTCCACTACAATAAATAGCGCAATTAATCTTGTCCTTCACAACTCATATTTTCAGTTTAATCATAATTTCTACAAACAAAAGAAAGGCGTGCCTATGGGGTCGCCGATATCAGGTGTCATAGCAGACTGGAAAATGCGACTAGTGGAAAGGGCCATATTTGATAAACTATCCAACCATATAAAAACTTGGTTTCGCTACGTAGACGATATCTTTGCAATAGTTAACAAAAACGAAACTGAAAATATCCTCAAAGAAATCAACTCAATAGACAATAACATAAAACTCACCATAGAAGTACAGGAAAATGCCACCATTAACTACCTAGATGCCAAAATCAATAGAGATATGAAGAATAATATTATTACTACAGTTTTTAGAAAAGCCACAAATAATAACGAAATAGTACATTTTAATTCAAAAACTCCATATAAATTAAAAATAGCCGCCATACGATCCTATGTTAATCGCGCAATTACAATATGCTCAAACGAAAAACTGCTCAATGAAGAACTCCAGTTTATAAAAACACAATGTAAAAACGCAGGGTACCCAAAATCAATAGTAAAAAACCTTTTCAAGAAGAGAATCAAGCAACTGGAGCAAATTAATAACTATCAAAATCTGAAACTAAAATTTACCAATGCCATTCCCTACTGCAGGGGAGCTGCCCTAAAAATCACAAATGAAGCCGCAAAGAAAAATATCAAAATCCCCATAAAACCCAATCAAAATATTTTCAAACGCATTCGCAGTGATAAAGATAATATTAATCCTGATGAAACCGCCGGTATTTATAAATTAAACTTTACAGACAATAGTACTAATAAAACAGGATGCTATATTGGCATGACAAAACGAAAAATCAAAGACCGAAAAAAGGAACATCAAACTGACATTAAATCATAGTGGGCACTATACAAAAAATGCTTCTTTATGTGTATTTTAGATCTTGGCTATGACCAAGATTAGGGCAGTAGTGGCAGTTAACCACTACTGCCCTCGCAAAAATAGCCCAAGAACACCCCATAGAAATCAACCTTAACAATAGCCAAAAACTCTCCAATTACAAAAATAGTTATTATGCCCTAAATATGGAAGCCTTACAGATTATAACCACAGATGGCGCTATAAATGATATGACGCATGCGCAGATAGATCCTGGGTGGAACGCCGTGCTGAGGAAGAGAGCTGGCCATTTGGAACTAAGACCTGTGCTGAAGAAGGTGGTGGCTGCCACCGATAGTGCTACATAACGGATTTTAATGCGATTTTAACTGTTTTTAAATGATTGTATAAATGTTTCTCATATTCCTTAAAAATGGATTAAGAGAATACAATGAAGTTTAGCAAAATGATCAGCAACAGCTAAAACAACAAAAATCGGAAATTTTTGAAAAATTAAATACATTTTCAAAATGTTTATTTGCTTTTTTAGATTTTGTGAAAATTGCACAAAATGTTTGAGGAATAATGTTAAAATATGTACAGTGAATCAAATGAAACTTAGTTACAGGTTAGGAATGACATCTAAAAAACTCATTCAATCAGAATAAAGTTTAATTTTTTCAAATAGAAAGAAGTTCCCTATAGTAGTCAAATTTACTGATCACTTTGTTACTCCCAAACCTGTAATCTTTTAACAGCACACAGAAGATATAATTTTTATTTCAATACTATTGCTAATCTATTATTTCCATTTTTTATACACTAACAATGCTGATGATGATTCAAGCTTTTTGAAAATTTGCATTATGTTCTAACCCGTCAATGAATTGTACTTCAGCTAGTGTGTGTGTGTGTGTGTGTGTGTGTGTGTGTGTATATATATATATATATGTATATATATATATATATAGAGAGAGAGAGAGAGAGAGAGATAGATAGATAGATAGATAGATTTGTGTATCTATACATATACACACAAACACAAACATGCAGACGATTAAAACAACAATATGTTAACATGATGTTAACGTGCGTGTGTGTATGGGCCCCCCTCAGCAGAAGTTTCAGCGATCTTTGTACTTTTGGTCTACCTACGGCCCTGTTCCATCCATTCTGGTCATTAAGGAATTGGAACATGCATAGTCAAAAGATCGAAGGAAGGAAGGGAGAATGAGATAGCTGAAACAGGTATTAGTGACTCCTGAGGAAGACATGGATGAAGAGTTAGTGAAAGCGCTAGTACAGAAATCAGTATTGAAGGGTAATATATTGGGTGATTCAAAATAAATGCTAAACTGATAGTCCAATTACCTTTTAAACTATAAATTATCAAAATATACTTTCAATTAGAGAAGTTCATCAAATAAAGAGTAGCTTTCAGATATGGCAATTTACATGGGGCTGTATACATATTAAAATACAAAATTTAATCTTTATTTGGTCCCTCCTTCCTTGTCACTTATATTTAGAAAAATGTTGGTCAATGTCTAAAAAGGGTAAATTAAAAAGTCCCATGTCTCTGGGTGAACTAGTTTCAGAGATACTGCAATTTGAAAATTTTGGCATTTGTCTGCAAATACTAAGGAAATGCCTCAAAAGTGAGAAAAATAAAACTACTTTTTAACAGAAATTAATTTATGTGAGTGTTCATTCAGCAGCTAATTTTATAAGGATTGGTAAAATGTCAGAGCAGGTCGCATGAGTGCATATACATGTGTTATAGTGTACAGGGTGTCCCTGAATACATAGGCTGTATCTAAAATACACATAAAGAAGCATTTTTTGTATAGTAATGTGGTGTTAGAAATAAAAACAGTAGGTGGAAATACAGCAAATGAATAGGAAATGAAAAAAAAAGTCTACTGTAAATGACCAAATGTGCCATCAACAACACTGACACAGTACTAGTAATGTCTAGCAAGTGATTGGCGTACCCTGTTGAAGATGACATGTGTTCCACATACACTGTTACGCTGTCCATATATACTGTTCTACATACAGGAAGAAGCTAATATTTTTCTTATATATAATTCAAATTAAATCCAGTGATGCAGAATCTCAAAAAGTGAAAAATTATTTGAATTAAAAAAATGGCATCATGAGTATAAATCCAAGATGACTGCAATATGATGGCACAAAAATTATGCCAGTGTCACTTGTGATCATGGGCACCAGCAGAATATTTCCCGGGGGGGGGGGGGCAAAGACTACTCCAACCTATGGTTACCATGTTGGAAAGAGCAAAAAAGCAAGTGAAAACACTGCATACAAAAATCCAGGAGGGGGCATTGCCCCCCCTTGCCCTATGCTGTTGGCGCCCATGCTTGTGATGAAATCAGAAAGAACTTGCAGACGCAGACAAAACTCATAACTTTCAAAATGGCTTACTTTTATATCATATAACACTGTTTTTTAGATTTAATTTATAGCATTAATACCCCAGAAATAACATTATGTGATGTGGACAACTGCTTTATTTTATCATGCAGTTCGTAATAAGTGACCTTAATGAAAAACAGTATTTTAACTAGGGTGCGAGAATCTCCCATAAAAAAGTAATTATAACAAGAAATTATTGCATCCAACAAACCGGTTTCGTTCTGTGCAGAATTCTCACATTTAGAAAGATTCGGGGACTTTTTCAAAAAATGTCGTGCATGCTTCCGTACGAGAATTATTTAGTTTCTCACGTGATTATTTATTGAACTCATTTATGTTAATGAGTTCATTGTTATGTCTACCCACGCCTTATATTTGTGGGTCCTAGGGACTCATAAAAGTAATTTTATATGGGGTCCATTGCTGATTTTTTTGGGTTCCTGAAAAAAAAAAAAAAAAAAAAAAAAAAAAAGAAAAAGAAACTAATGAAAACAGTTGTAAGTTTAACACAGAGTGTAAAAGTGGATTCTCAAGAACTCTTGAAGCCTTTGGAAGAATAGAAAAAAAAAAAGGATCCTGGAGACAAGGTTGTTCCTCAACTGTGTTATTTTTATTGCATGTAACTACACCTGACTTACAGACTTAGAGGCCAGTCACATGCACTAAAAATCATAAATATCCTGATTTTAGGTACTTACCTGGGGCAGGGTATACTCATTTATAAATACCTTACCCACTAAATAGGGATTTACTCAACCCACATCTATAGCGAAAAATTCTCACTTATTTTTTTCCCCACAGTGAAAATCCCCAAAAATGTCTTAAAATATAGTTGATAATAAAATAAATAAATAAACCTACACGAAACATTTGATGTTCTATGTATGCTTTGATGCTAAAAATGTAACCCATTTTTATCACAATCATGACATTTTTGCAAGTGCCAACATTCATGACGTAAATTTTGCAAAATAGCTTATTACCCTGACTGGAATCCTAGCAATTAGAGATGAGTTCGGGCTCATTTTTTGAAGCCCGAGCCCGAAGACTTTTAATCCGAGCCCGTCCGAGCCCGAGCAATATTATTAAAGTTGGAGCCCGAGCCCGAAATTTCAGCTAAAGACAAATAAATTTAATTACTTCATTAATAGGATACAATAAATTTTGGAGCTTCACATACCTTCTAGTCCCCCATGCCGCTATTTTTTTAAATAAGTACGTCTATTTATCCCATGAATCACTTTTTAAAATCTGTTTCAAGGAGTATGTTCAACAAAGGAAAAATTTTTCACGAGCCCGAGCCCGCCCGAGCCCGAACGCAATCCTGAATTACAGAGCCCGAGCCCGAGTCGGGCTCGGGCTGAGCCCGTCTCATCTCTACTAGCAATATCATACTTGTTACATAAAACTTGCATCAGTCTGACTTTCAAATTGCACAAAATAAATAATTCGCTCTATATTCCATTTTTATCAAAATTGTTGCCCCAATGTCAAATTCAATATTTACACAATGTCGTTTCTACAGTTCTTGATTTCAAAAATTAAAATGATACGAATATAAAATTAAAAAAAACTTTAACAGTAGCCATATTTAGAGGACATCAGAATCCATTATTTGTTGTGATTATACAATTAGATTTGAATATTTCTCAATACCAATGGCACTGCCTGACCATAGCAGGCACATAGGAAAATTATCTTCATCTAGAAAACATTCATAGGTCATGTTTTGGAAGCACCAGTAATTAACATCTAGATTTTGGCAACAACTTACCTCCAAGGTATCCCAGATATTCCAGACTAAGCAGTCAGTCAGTCATGGAACTGCCCACTAGCTGTTTGTATGTGTGTATAAAATGTTAAATAAAATTGTTAAGTTTTAATTCAACTGCATCTTAACCCTTTTACGATGATTTTACCACTACAAATGGTAACCCAGATTCAGCAGCATTGAAACGATCCCTCTTAAGCTTTATTTTAGACATATTTTTATTTTTGCATAAATCTTCAACACGTGATTGAAAGCATGACTGAGATCGGAGCTGTCAAGATCCCGGTGTACAAATTTGCTGACCCATCACTGTGGTTCTTAATGTGTGAATCAACATTTGAACTGGGCACTCCAAAGCCAGTAATAAAAGCCTTTGGAAAGGGAAGAAACAAAGAAAAAAATCTTGCAATTTCCTGATTGCCAAATTAGTTGCCTGGAGTCAATGAAATGTAGCTGAATATTTTAAAATAGTATGTGAGTGGCTAATGAAATTACTTCAACGAGAAGTATCCTAAGTTGCCTTATCTTTAATTTAGTAGTGTAATTTTAGTAGTACTAAATTAAAGTGCCTTATCTTTAATTTAGTTTAAGTCCCCAGCCAATGTGGAATTCTGTGAATCCAAAATTCTCTTCTCTGCAAACATTTAATCAGCACTCCAGTTCTGATGAATCAAACTTTGATGGACTTCTTGGCTTTGCATTATGACGACTATTTCTCTTAGGACAGATGTTGATGGTTTGTTTGCACATTCACAGTAAGAGTTATTTTATTTTGGGCCTATGATCCAAGCTTAATCCTTGTATATATAAAAAAAAAAGATGGAATTTGTACTTGTTACTCTGTCAGTAAAACTATATTTTGGTACCATATATCTATAATGACTATGAAAAAATTTTAATATTTGCACCTCTGTATCAATAGTTTATTTCTTTTTAAATTTCAAGTTAATTAAATGAATTCTGTGACATTAATCACTAATGAAATTACTTCAAACAAAACCATTTAAAGCGAAATCATGCATATTTTTTAGTGATCATTTTTATATTTTTTATGTCCAATACTATATTTTTTGCAGTCACATTTTGATATGTTATATTTATAATGACCTCTTACAATGGTATCAGCGCTAAGATAGTTGATTTTAAAGTAAAACAATACTGTGGGAACAAATGTTAAAAGAGCAGTTAAAGAATGGGTAAAATATTGCTATTTTTCATTAGGAGAATGAGACAAAGCACAAAGAGATAAACAAACTGCAAAAGGTTTATAATAAGCAGATGTAAAAAGCAAGATTACTTAAAAATAAAATTTAATTAATTAAAAAAGAAGGTATTGAGAAATAGTAGTGGAATTATTTTCTATATCACATAAGATAATTGCATGTTATTGTGCAGTCCATGAATTTAAAAACATTATTACTGCCATGAATACTGCTACAAATGAAAATATATCAAATTATGGGTCCCAGATTGTAAAAGATTTAAAAAAACAACCAAACATTCACATTGTAGAAATCTCCAAACCAGAATACAAAAGGGACTCCCCCTTAGGCAGACTATGTGTTCACAAAGGAACACATCTTCAAAGAGTTTGCCGAAATAGATCAACAGTGTTGCCATTGATTAGAAGTTTTTCTCCAAGCTGAGATAGAGGGACCAATTGGAGCCCTTTAATCTGCCCCGTCTGGAGAAATATCCAATAAAGACTAGGGGGGATTAAATACCTGACGAGAGGGTCTCGAAAAAAACTTTGGGGTCTGAGAGAAGCTTGAGAGAATCTCGGAAGGAGATTTTTGACAAAGTCTGATCATGGACAGTGGAGGGCACTGCCCTGTGGATTTGTTGGAGATTTTCTCAAGAGTCCAATCGCGGACCAGGGGTGCTGCCCGATTGGAAGGATTTCGACTTATTCTATTGACAGTTCAGCGAACCCGTATTTTTCGAATGTACGTGATACATGTGAATGAATATATATAATCAAGATTACCGTTATTGTAAATAAATAATTTCTAAGTAGAAATTGGTACTTAGTTGTTGTTTACTACACTACCATCCTGCAAAAATTGCTACAACATGCATACACATGCTGTAGATAAATATTACTTAGGAGGATGGTTTCTCCATGCTATGCTGCTACTTTATTTATTTATTTTTTTAAGTGTAAATTTTAAATATCCAACTTACTGTTTCTGCAAGGGCTTGCTCATAATGTTTTTGTTTTTGCATTAATTCATGCTCTTTCTTGGCTGTAATGTTCTTAGCAGCTAAAACAGCCTGCTGTTCAAACTCTAATAACCAATTTTCATAAGCCTAAAGTAAAACAATCCATATTAAAAAAAAAAAAAAACTCAGGCTATTAAACTGTCCAAAGTTTACATTTATGAATACAAAGAAAGGCGAGAAGTAGGGAAACTAAATAACGGTAGCTATGTAAAATATCTCTAGCACACACATAAAATGAATAACATCTAAATATTTTTAAAAACACATGGCATACAGTCAAAATTTCAGAATGAATTTTAAATTTTGTTAAATGCCAGTCTACATTAATTTATGATGCACAACTCAGACAAAAGAAAATATCACTAGAAGTATTCTTTTTTAAAAAACCTGATGAAAGCAGAAAATCAATCTTTTTTTGAAGATTTGGAAAAAAAAGTTTTTTAAATAAAAGGGATTAATTTGTTAAAAAATCATTTGTTTGAGAGTAAATATGAAATATATTCAATATCTGTTTTAACATTATGCTATCCGGTGATGCCACAGTGGTGTCGTAACGCGATACTAGTATTTTCCATTTATTTGAACACTAGACCAGTTTCTGACGTTTTGTTAACAGAATTCCAAGGCCAAAACAAGATCAGAAACTAGTCTATTGCACAAAAACCTTCGCGGCCACCCAAACCCATTGATAAGTTAAGAAATTTTTATGAGACATGCGGATGGCAAAGTGTTAATGCAAAAATCAATATTTCAAATATTAATTATATCAATGTAATTATTTGAAAAAAAAAATTTACCTAACATGCTTAGTATTCTAAACCATTAAATGTTACCATATATCACATATAGAAGGTGGTCAGAATTAAAATTGCCGTGATCTCCATACAGATTACTAATTTCAATTTTTAACATTTAAATCCATTAAAGTACAATAAAATAATTCTTTACGAACATAATTTAACTATGGCAAAAAGGCCAGAAAGTGATAGAGCATAACTAACTACTGGTAAAGTAATTAACATTCCCCCCCCCCCCAAAGTTCTGTTGGATAAAAAAAAAGAGAAAACAAAATGGCACAAGAAAGCCATGCTGAAAGAAAAATAAATGAAATACTCTGATATAAGAAAAATAACAGAATTTATTAATGTTTGCTTAATTTCCTCTTTACCATTACAAATAATACTCTTCTTACAACAATTAAAATAATCTCACATCATTTAAATACATTCTTAAAATACTTACTACTGGATTAACTCTTCATAAACATATGCCGGCAAAAAAATCATAAAAAAAAAGAAGACAGGAAAGCAAAAGAAGGATAAATTAAACTTATCCAATGGGAGAAGAAAAAGGGCCCCCTGCAAACAGGAGAGAGATTGAGAGCTTCTATAATGCTGCTTTTTATATTGAACACACTGGACAGCCACCAGATTCTTCTGCTAAAGTTTCGGCGATGAATTTAATTTCTCATTCTTGTGCAGTCTGTTTAGTAGTAAATACTGGCTTGTAGATTTATTGCAAGTTGAATACTTAGCGAAATGTTAATTATTTTATTCAGTAGGAACAACTTTATAGAACTTAAGATTTAAAATGGACATGGACTATAAGTGGTATTGTGTTTCACCGCCCATATCGAATCTTCTTGACAATCGAATAAGAATATAGATGGAGTGAAAAGGATATTAAAAAAAAAAGAGAGAAATTTAAAAAATATATATTTAGGGTATAGAAATTAAAATTAGCATGAAAAAAACTTTTAAACCAAAACTCAAAGTTTTACACATACATTACAAAGCATAATACAGTATAAGCTCACAAAAATTATAAAAAAATGTCGGCATTGAGAAAAAAGAAAAGTCAGCTGTATTACAATAAAAACACATGTAAAAACTGGCAATATGCCTCGGCGATATCTGAATGCGAAGAATATTTTCGCCGTATCCGTTTTGCTAAAACTTGCCACTAGATTGCGCTACGTCGCATCGCCTTCTGCACCGTACAAACGATTGCCTTGAAATCCAGTATGCATGATTATTGAACACAATGTAACGCGATATCCATTTTGCTATATCTCTTTATTACAATAAATAGTAATCACAACAAATCTTAATATCAAAAAGTCCATTCATTCCCGTGAGAAGAACTGGTACTTCAGCTAGTTTTCTTTATAAAATAGTCGCTTTTAGACCTTTTTCAAAGAAATTAGTTGCCATAGTTGCCTTTTGCTGAAAATAGTAGCAAATAGTTATACTTATAAGACTGAGTATCTCAATCCTTCAGAAATATATTTCTGCAGCTCTTCCACGGCCATCCTCAGTCCTTCACATTCCCGGTGGGAATGGCGTTGTGTTCTCCTCCTTCTTCACAGAATTTCTGCCATATAACATCACTCCAGATGTCATGGATGTTCGCGTGTGTCATATCGTTAATGCTGCCCCTGTTGTTACAATTTCCAATGATTTGCAGAGGTCAGTGTATGATCTGTTATTAAAGTTAGTGATTTTTGGATTCCATCAAAGTCTATTGTAATAGGATAAACAAGAAATTAGGCTCACTGCCCAAAAGGAGATCAACAAAACACTTAAGACACCTGCTAAAGATTACGAAGACCGAAAGTGTCTTAAAGAAAAATGATAAAATCACATGCTTAAGCTCTCATAAAACAGGAAAAATCGTAATCCTCAACAAAACTGAATATCGAGAAAAAATGAAACAAACTATCAAAACTTTGAATGTTGAACTTTTGGCAAAAGGCCCCACTCCTAGAATCAACAGCAAACTTAAATTTCTTGTTAAAAATGGATCTTGGCCAGATGGAATTACTCCCCCATACGACAATTCAGCTACAATAGCTCCTCGCATCTTCACTAAATACAAAGATCATAAAAACCCTCCCTCTCTCAGACCTATTGTCAGTAAATGTGAAGGCCCAACTTATGCACTTGAGAAATACATGAAAACCATTTTGCAGGAAATTAACCCCCTTCCGATAGCGTGCTTAACTAGACTGATGATTTATTAAAACACATTAAAGATTTTACTCTCAAAGATAACAAAAATATGGTCAGCTTTGATGTTGTCAACCTATACCTCTCCATCGACATTGACGAAATGATCCCAATCATTAATAAACAAATAGCCCTAACTTATAAAAATGACAAAATTATTAATACCTTAACAAGTGCCATAAACTTAATTTTAAATAATTCATATTTCCAATATGATAACTTTTTTAAACAAACTCACGAAGTACCAATGGGATCCCCCATTTCAGGAATTGTTGCTGATTGGAAAATGCGACTTCTTGAAAATGAAATTAAAACTAAATTTAACCACTCTTTTAGATTATGACTACGATACGTAGATGATATTTTTGCTATCATTACAGAAGACAACCTTGTGGACAAGTTAAACGAACTAGACAACAATATAAAATTCACCTTTGAAAAAGAAAATAACAATATTTTAAGTTATCTTGATGTCAAAATTATGTAAAATAATGAACTGCAAACCACCGTTTATCAGAAACCTTCAAGTAATACTGCAATAGTCAATTTTAAATCAAATACTCCTTTCAATTATAAAATCACAGCAATTAGATCATTTATCAATCACACATTAATAGTTTGTTCTAAAGAAAATCTTTTGCATAACGAACTCCAATTTATCCAGAAGCAATACCATGAAGTAAATTATCCATGGCACATTTTCAATAAACTGCTTCAAAAACAAAAAAGGAAACTAAATACAAGTAACAATAGGCAACAACCCAAAGTAAAATTTATAACCGCTATTCCCTTTTGTAGAGGGATAGCTAACAAAATTTCACACTCCGCAATAAGGAAAAATATCTGGATCTCTATCAAGCCAAATCAAACCATTTTCCAACGTGTAAGATCGGAAAAAGACAGAATTAACCTCACCAAAACTGCAGGAATTTATAAAATTAATTTAACACATAGCAAAACTGATAAAACCAGATGCTATATCGGAGTAACCAAAAGGAAAATAAAAGACCGCGAAACCAAACACATTACAGATATCAAATTTAACAAACAATGCACTGCTTTATCCCGCCTCACTTTAAATTAACCTATTAGAATAGACTTTGAGGGAATCCAAAAAATCGCTAACTTTAATAATAGATCATACACTTACCCCTGCGAATCATTGGAAATTGTAACAACAGAGGACAGCATTAACGATATGACACACGCAAACACTGATGACATCTGGAGTGACGTCATACGGCTGAAGATCCGTTAAGGAGGAGGAGCAGACAACAACGCCATTCCCACCAGGAATGTGAAGGACTGGGAATGACAGTGGAAGAGCGGCGGAAATATATTTCCGGAGGATTGAGGTACTCAATCTTATAAGTGTAACTATGGAACTTCCTCCGTATTACCTTTTAATCTTACAATAGTAGCAAACAAGCCCGTCGAGAGACAAACTCGGGCCCGGGTATCTGCCGGGCTCACCACAATCTGTGTGGAGAGTTTAGTTATCCATAATCAATATTTTTCATTAAATTATATCTTTCATCAAGATTTAAATCTTAATCATGAGTTAGATTTTCTTTACAAAATTTGTATTTAAGTTCATTAAAAAACACTCAAAAAAAACTGATGATAAAGATTATAAAAGCAACCTTGTAATAAACACACAGAACAGTAATAAGACCTAGCACTGACGAAATTCAAAAGACTTGCTTTCTTTCATATGTGTCGGTAGGCGAATTCTTAGTTGCTGATGAAGGAAGAATTCTTTCTGTGCCTCCTGAAACATACGTCCAAGTTTTATTGCTGTTCTGTGCATTTATTACAAAGTTATTTTTATATTTTCTTGTATTTAAGTTATTATTATTATTATTCGGATGAATTAAACATTGATTGATTAAACATCTACATAAATTTCAAATCTGTAGAATAAATCAAGAGATTAACAAGAAAATTTTACCGAGATAAAGAATTTAATATTTTTTTCTCATGTTTATCAACATACTATTATTTATAAATATTTTTAGTCAAATACATTTAATTATCTGTATGTAAATTAAAAAAAGAAGGACATGATACACTGTAGTTCAGTGTTTACCAACCAGTGGGGCGCACCCCCTATGGGGGCGTAGATCATTTGCAGGGAGGTTGCCAGAAAAATAAGGATCGTTTGCAGGGAGGGCGCCAAAAAAATAGACAAAGAGCAAGCAATATTAGATGTTGTGAAAAATCATCTTATTCATTCTCATTTTTACTCAAAAACATACCTATTTTTGCTTAAAATGTTTGTTCAAACTTTACTGATAACATCATTTTTTAAAACAGGCGACTAAATGTTCTCTGTTGAAAAATAAAAAACTGAATATATGCTGAAAAATATGGAGGGGGGGGGGGGGAAGGCGCGATGTTAAAAGGTTGGGAACCGCTGTTCTAATTAAATTTAATGAGCCATTACAAATATGCAAAATAAATGTTCCGAACAATTTCACTTGGCTCTTAGGTAAAATTAATAGTGTGCTAAACGTAAAAGATATAAGTTTAGAAAACGATCTAATGAATTCTTAATATATAAAAATAAATATGTGAAAAGCTTTACAGAATGTTTCATTAGCAATAAGATAATTTTAACTTCAAAATTTTGCTGTGAGAAATTAAGCCTATTCATGAAGCACTGATGAAATAAACATACTTTACAACTAATAACTATTTAAAAAAAAAATAAATAATCACTGTGATAATGAGAAGTGTATAAGTGTAAGTAAACTCACCACAAACAACTGAAAAATCCACATTCCAAGAGCAATTCAGAACAATTTTACTCCAAGAACATTTTGGGGATGAATGAATTTTCCCGCACTTGGACTCCCGCACTCCCGAAATTATCAAGTTTGCACCTGCCGGCCTGGAGTTGTCATGGTGATTCCCTGCGTAGGAAAGCACAAAGGGTGGTGCGTTTGCCCCCCCAAAAAATAAATAAGAGACTTTACATGATGTCAGTAATCCAGTTTCGTTTAGGGACCTTGTCTTTTCTTTACTTATTCCAGTCGGTGTTGGTTTTTGTGAATTCTATTTCTGTCTATTTAGCCCGGGTCCCCAGAAAACACGGGCCCGGGGGAAATCCCACTCTTCCCCCCCCCTCTCGACAGGCCTGATAGCAAATGCAAATAGTTGCCTTTTAGTTGCCAGTGGCAGCCCTGCATATATATATATATACAGGGTGTCCAGTGCTAATGGTGCTCAATGGCTATTTGCTAAATTGTTAGTCACACACATAGTTCTAATTGCAAAAATGCTTTAAATTGTATAATCTATAATATCATATAAACAATCAAAGTCAAAAAATCAATTACTATAAAAATTACAAAATTTACATTTTTTTACCGTCCCCCAGACCTATCAATTCTTTTCAGAACAATTTTCATTTCACAATTTCATGTACAGCTGCAAAAAAAAAAAAAAAAAAAAAAAAGTCCCACTTGTACTTTTTTCAGCTGCTGTTCATCGTACAGCAAAGTTACAGATACCAATTGTTTACGATTGACGTACACTTTAATTTGCTATGCATAAAAATTGCATAAGGGGCCATCTACATATTAAATTTAGCACCAATTTTCTTTTTCTCAATAGTAACCCCTAGATTTCACATCATATTTCAAAAATTTAGCTCATTTCAACCCCGGATACCCATTTTCAAGATATTTAAACTGAAATTGTGTGAGTTATGACCTTCCAAAATCCCCCTCCCCATATGTTAAAATATTTTTTCATACTTCAATTCATATCTCATATAATATTGATAATAAGAAGCTGATTTTTATTCGTACTACTAGAACTAAAGGACCCAAACATAATTTAATGTTATTATGATTTTTAATAAAATATTAATTATGAATTATTAAATATTCAAAAAAATTATGAATAGCGACCTAGTCAAATTTCGATGGAAATAGATGCAGAAAGTAATATTACATGGCTGTGCAAAATTTCAAATTTTTACGTTCAGTAGTTTAATTTATATTAAATAAAATATGTTATTTTCACGAGTTAAGGGACTATATATAAATTTATTAAGTGACAATTTTTTGAAAATTGCATAAAATAAACGTAAATTAGATTTATTTTGTGCAAAAACACAGTAAAAGATACCGGTATTAAAAAATATCAAATTTTGAAGCAACTAAATTAGAGGATTTTACAGTTTGAAGGTGATTCTATAAAGCGTCTATTGTTGTGTCCGCTACCATATTCCCACAAATAAATATTTTCCAGCTATAGAATTAGATTCAGTAGATGTATGTCTTCTAATACAACATCCTATTTCTGAAAAACTAACATCCTCAACATTCCAGGCATGAATGTTACCTTTTTTTAATATCAGAAACATTAGGTCTTTGGACTTCCCCATACTTTATCAAACATTCAAAATCACGTTTTTCTGTCTAAATTTTCATCTGACTATAAATTAAAATACCGCCAAAAGTCTTAAGAATAATGCACATTGCAGACGATAGTATTAAATGAAGAAAGTGAAATAGCAAACACAGTGATAATATGGGTTGGCAAAAAAGTAATTGCATTTTTTACAGGAAATTCAAACAAATAAATTTTCAATCATGAAACCATTCTTCAAGTTCGACCATAGCTGAGTAATATTCATGCTTATAGTCAGAAGAGCAGAGAGCAGCCTCTAACTCCTGCCAACATTTCAGCTGTCTAAGAGAAACATCAAGGGAAATACTGAATAACAATTTCAAAATTAGAAAGATTTTCAAAATCGTGAGCAGTCGTTTTGCATTTTTTCCTTAAATCATGTGTACGGACCAAGGAAGTTATGAACTCACGGGTCATTTGGACCACAGACTAAACATTCTAATTTCTACCCTTGATATTCTCAAATCAAAAAACTTTGACAGATGGAAACAATATTTTCCTTGAAAATAATATTTATTTCTTTTACCTCTCGCGAGCGAACTTAATGAAAGGCGAAAAGCTCGGAACCTACAAATAGCATTTTTCAATTTGCAGAAAGTCCCTTAAAAATGTGCAAAAATTAATTCGCAATATCTCCAAAAATTATCGTAGAAAATTGATGAAAATTTATAATTAGGGTAATTTGAAGGTTTTCTTTCGTTTAATAAAGTCAAAATACGGTGTTGCCATTAAGAAAAACGAAGTTGATGCAGAATTAAATATGAAGACGGCCCCTTATGCAAATTAAATTAATAGTAAATTAAAGTATGCGTTATTTGCAAACGAATCGTATATATAACTTTGCTGTACAACGAATGACGGCGAAATAAAGAGCAAGTGGGACCTTTTTTTTCTGCAGCTGTACAATACTCCTACCAAAACTACTAATAAAAAGTTCTATGATCTAAGTTCACCGAGTTCCAGTGGCTTAAAGTTAGAGCATTTTTCGAGCTGTGAAATAGTGGATGTACACAGAATAAATTTGAGGAAAATTAATGTACACAATTGTGAGCCAGGTAATATTTATTAACAATTTCATTGACTATTTTATAAGTGTAGATTGCAAAAGAAGATTAACGTTTAAGTATGAGTATCTAATAAATTAGCATAAATATATAGCATATACCGAAAACTGAATTTTTTAAATGAACTTGTGTTAAATAACTTAAAAAAAAAGAGGGAATAAAACACTTCATTAAACATTAAATTAGAAAATGAAACATTTTAAAATAACAATATATACATTTCAGAAACTTATATTACAAATCCTGTTAGCGTAACATTTGCTCAATGTAGATTCCTCCGGCTGCAATGCAAATATCCACCAGTGAAGAAAACTTTTCCTGTACTTTGTGTAACATACTCGGTATTACACATCTGCATGCTACACATATAATTTAGTAAGTCTGACACTGTATAGATTTTTATAGAGCCTGACTAGCTGCTTAAAGATTAGTATTCTAAAATTAGTTTTGCTTCTTTCTCCACATTATGCTCCAAAATAAAATTAAAACCTACAATTTAAAATTTCAATATTTATATGGCCCCTTAACAGTTTACCATAACAGGACATTTTTAACCATGGAAAAGTGACTTTAAATGTTTGCAACTTCATAACTCAGTGTGACTTATGTGAATTTTGTCATAAAAGGACAATCTTTTTTAATTTTGCATGAAATTGTATAAGAAATTTTTTTTCTAAATATAACTAATAGGACTTGCAGGACAATATGAAAATTTAAATGTTGTAATTTTTATAGGAATTGATTTATGGACTTTGATTGTTTCTGATATAATAGACGAGCAGCGTGGTCGAGTTGCCCGTGCAATGAAAGTGAAATGCCATTTACCTTAAATATAGATTATGGGGAAGCAATGTGAATTCTCCCACTGCAATGAAAAAAAAAAAAAAAAAAAAAAAAAAAGGGAGGGACACAGGATTTCCTGCTGCAACGAAAAAAAAAAAAATAAACACGGCACCTGATAGAATACAGATGTTGCCAGGAATTCTGGAATCCTTCCGCTGCAATGATAAAAAAAAGACATGGCACTTTCCGCTGCAAAATAGAAAAAAAAAGAACAAAGCACCTGATAGCATAGAGGCTACCGGGAATTGGACATAGCTAGGCTTCTCATTTTCTGCCTGTCTGTGTTCTAACAGTTTTATCGCTAATACCTATGCAACTACTAAAAACAAATATGTTTAATCAACGGTAAAAAGGTGGAAAATTTTTGCCCATTAGGTTTTTGGATGCAACAGTTTAAAAATAGCATATTTTTAAAAGCAGTACATTTTCTTCAAAACAGGATTTCCTTTAAAAAATTCCCAAAAATTGGCAAATGTAAATACGATTTTTTAACAAATTTCATTTGAAAAAGAATGTAGTTTCCGATGCTAAAAAAAAATATAGTGTTCGGATGAAAATTTAGCTCGTAATAACGTAAAATGCAAGAAAAATGGCCCCAAAACATAAAATAACTCAAAAACTATTAATCCGATTAATTTCATTTTTACGGTATATGAGGTTCTAATTATTTAGTAACTATCTTCTCGAGGAATTTATAATGGGTGTAAAATACTATCATCAAATTCTTCCGAACTCGTATTTCCTAATGCAGCGATTTCAAATAAATCCACCGTTTGTTTATTTCTGGCGGATGGAATGCAGAAATGACCTTGAGAATGAAAAGCTTTGTGAAAAAATGAACACCCTCAATTGTCTTGGCAACACCACATGCCGATTTTCCCCTGCCGATTTTTCATTAGCGGAGGTCTTCCTTTTAACCTGTGATCTTTCAGAAAAAAAAATCATATAAAAAAATCTAATAAACATTTCTGCACGGTTCAAAATTTAAAAGAAGGAGAAATAAATGTTTAATCAGAGGCAAAAAGATGGAAAATTTTTGCCCATTAGTTTTTTCGATGCAACAGTTTAAAAATAGCGTATTTTTAAAAGCAGTACATTTTCTTCAAAGCAGGAAATTTTAAGGATTTCCTTTAAAAAATTCCCAAAAATCAGCAAATGTAAGTATGATTTTGTAACAAATTTTATTTGAAAAAGAAAACTCTGTAGTTTCCGATGATATAAAAAATATAGTGTTCGGACAAAAATTTAGCTCGTGGTAATGTAAAATGCGAGAAAAATGGCCAAAAACCTTACAAAACATAAAATAACTCAAAAACTATTAATCCCATTAATTTCATTTTTATGGAATTAGCTTTCTCTTGTCCTATTTAGTCAGTGTGCCAAATTTGGTCCAGATCCGTCAAACAGTCTGGACGTGTATAGCAAACAAACAAACAGACTTAAAAAATTAATCAGCCTAAACACTCCAACTTGCCTAATATACTTGAAAGGTTGATACAACCACTTTCTAAAAATATTTATAACTTCCGCGGCGTAACGGAGTTGTCGCGAATTAATTGTTTCATCTGTTTCATCTGTTCCATCTGTGGTTTGCAGAGGAAGATGATAAATGCCAACGGTTCTAAAGCGAGAAATTTCATCTGGGAATCGTTCCAGAGTAGGTCAGTGGTAGAGCACCCGCACGTTAAGCAGTAGTCCTGGGTTCGACACCCAGCTCTGGAATTTTTCGCATAGTTGGTAAAAAATTAATCAGCCTAAACACTCCAACTTGCCTAATAAACAAACAGACTTTCCTCTTTTATATATATATTTATATAGATTATACAATTTAAAGCATGTTTGCAACTGGAACTATGTGTCTCAGAAGAAGAACTTAGAAATAGCCAATAGGCACTGTTAGCAATCCTGTATATTATTTATTAATCTGAAATATTTATAAAATGAAGTTGATTGCAACAAGATTTTACTGTAGCTTTTGTTATCGCGGGTAACTGTGGTCACCAAATTTTTGGATTCTATTTCATACACACATATAAATTAAGGACACCTGAGAATCAAGAAAAAATGTGCATAAACAATTCCATTACCTTATTCAACTGTCCTTCTCAGCCTAACACAGGAATTAAACATGAAAATAATTTGTATTTAGAAATTTAAACTTTTAAACAAATAATCTGTAAATAAGCTAAAAATTAAAACGAACATGTAAGTAGAGCATTCCATTACTTATTTATTTATTTTGGGTTGGTAATTTATGTAGTTTTAATAATTAAGTGTCTTCAAATTCCTAACTGGTGCGTTGTTCACTTAAGTCTTCATCTAGTTCTTTTGGGAGCTTTGAAACTTGTGCATAATTCCTAGAAACCCATGACTGCAAATATCGCCCAAGTGTAGTGATTTTTTAGGTTGGTGAGTGTGGGGGCATTAAAATAGGCATCAACTCTTTCTTGTACCATAAAACATATATTTGGAATCAAAATCTACCTTAAAATCGCTGATTGCAACCATTTTACAATCTCCGCCAGGCATATTCCAACTATACTTCACCATTTTAAATATTGTTTGGAATGGACATCATATTCCATGAGTGTACCGTTTTTGTCTTTCTTGTACCATAAAATAAATCTCTGGAATCGAAATCTATCTTAAAATCGCCAACTGAAACTGTTTCACAATCTTCTCAAAGCATATTCCAACTATACTTCACTATATTAAATACTGTTTGGAGTAGGCATCATAATCCATGAGTGTGCCGAGTTCGCGCCTTTCTTTTTAAATAAAATGCATTTTTGGAACCAAAATCTATCTTAAAATTACCTACTAAAACTGTTTTAAAACCTTCACCAAGCATAATCCAACTATCCTCTACCATTTTAAATACTGTTTGGAAAGTGTATCGTAACCTATGAGTGTACCGTGTTTTCCTTCCTTGTTCCATAAAACACCTCTTTGGAACTGAAATCTGTATTAAAATCTTTATTAAAGACTGTTTAACAATTTTCACCAGGCATAGTCAAACTATGGAAAAAACACTCAAAATACTGGTGTTAAACAATAAAGTAAATAAAAAACTTTGTAAAAAACACACATAAGATGTTATA
Source organism: Cheiracanthium punctorium (assembly GCA_038373885.1). Taxonomy (NCBI): domain Eukaryota; kingdom Metazoa; phylum Arthropoda; class Arachnida; order Araneae; family Cheiracanthiidae; genus Cheiracanthium; species Cheiracanthium punctorium. The sequence goes on from JAWZYV010011890.1 coordinate 179,603, forward strand.
GGTAAGAGGAATTTGTATTACCTATAACATCTTATGTGTGTTTTTTCCAAAGTTTTTTTTATTTACTTTATAGTCAAACTATACTTCACCTTTATAAATACCATTTGGAAAGCGAATCATAATCGATGAGTATACGGTATTTGTCTTCTCTGTTCAATAGAATACTTCTTTGGAATTCAAATTTATATTAAAATCGCCAACCAAAACTGCCTTACAATATTCACCAGGCATTTTCTACTATACTCGTAATATACTTATTATAAATTGTTGCGTTTTGGCACCAAACTTAGCAACCAATTACCAAAAATTGCAAGCCTTCTACGGCTTTCAAAATTTTATTAATGCCCCCCCCCTCCACATTATCTGGCAAACACATTTGAAAATATCTTCACTGTGACAGTTCATATCTACAAAACCTGTCTACAAGATCGCACAGACATAATTCTGGGATTGAGTGAAATAGCACCCTACTGCTAAAAAAATAAATAAATAAATAAATAACATAGTATTTTTATAATTCTGTACAGTAGCTTGTATCTTTCAAATTATTCACATTAAAAGTACGTTAAAGAACTGCAAAAATTACCAAAGAACTGTTGACGGATACACCAGGAAATATTCTCTGAAGGCATTCTTTTGTTTGTAATTGACATTTTTCTAAACAAGACTTCATTTCCTATACAACAAAACAAAAAGTTTACATTTTCGTACAGTAACTTTTCCATTGAATGTATTTAAAAGATTACAGATTAGATTAAAAGAAAATAGCACACACACACACACAAAAAACAGAAATAAATTTTTTAATGAAAATACATTGAAATATAAGTGAATGCAATTTGCCTTCATTTACTGGAACTAAATCAGAACATTTTTAAAATTTTAATTAGCTTAAATGTATTTTAAAGTATTGTTAAATAGTTTAATCTATAAATACTAGATGAATGCTTGTTCATCAGATTAGAGAAAACAGGCATTTTTCTAACACATGTAGCTAGAAGGTAATTTATTCAGAGCACAACTTTCAAATCTGAAAAATTGTTTCAAGCATAATACAACATTTGCATCATAATAGCTAACCTAAACTTAAGAATAAACTTTAGAACTTTTTGTAATACTTTGAAGAAATGTTAACTTTAAAATAATATTTTTAAATAATGCTAAACCCCTAATGTCTTGTTAAAATATTGCTAACTTTTAAGTGCAATTGAGTCCAACGTTCAGTTAATTCGCTGACAGACAGACTAGTTAGCCTCATGAATCGCCTGCAGCAAATAAAACTACAGGGTTACCGGTAGCTTGACATATTCCTGGAAAGACATGATAGGGAAGCCACAATGTTACAATTTTAAACTCCCATACGTATGGCTGAAAATCAATAGTTTTGAGAATTTTGAACTTTAAAGTTGTTTTTTTTTTTTTTTTTTTTTTGAGTGACCCGAAATTTGACACTGAAATGCAAATTTACAAAAACTACAAATTAAATGGGTTTCATTTTAATTTATTTTGGTACCTGAAACTCTAGTTAAGCTGTTGGAGTCATAAAAAAGCACAAAACTATTTCAAAATTTAAATTCATGAGCCATTACATGCACTTTTTAAAATTTTAAATTTACACTTTTCCTTTCAAAAAGTGTTGCTTACCTCAAAAAATACACGACAGTAAGTATACAAATTAATAATAAAACTTGTCCATTTATTCAGTTATCCAAAAAGATATTAATGTGCATGTAAAGATATGTAATTCATAAAGAAGGACAAGTTTTACTTAGTGCATGCAAAAAACGACAAAGGATACATTTTTTTTATATTGTTTAGGATTATCAGTCAAATAATCAAGTTATTACAGTTTTTATGTGCATAAAGTCTGACTTAAGGCACATCAGAGTCTCAAAAAAGTAAGTGTTGTGTCATGTCAGTCAATTTTGACTCAGTGTTGCGTAAGTACATTTTGTAAAAGAACAAAATGAGACTAGAGTCGAAAATTTGAGGAAGACACATTATCATAAGATGAAATTTTATACTAATTGCTAGGGCTAAAGTACTGTTAATGTCTTACAAATAATATGCCAGCTGCTTCATTTTGGCATATATTTTTTAAGATTTAGAGTTAGAAGGTTAAATACCAAGGAATATGCACCAGGATTATAATAGGAGAAATTTTCTAAGAAGTTGAAAAAATTCTGTATGTGTGATATAGTGAGCTTGACATCTAAAAGAGTAATCTACTGCAGTTTTAAAAGCTGGCCAGGTATCTGGCCTTATAAAAGCCAGCCCATATTATTTTAAAGTTGGCATTAGGTGGTTGCCACGTAGGTGATGTAGTGACTTAGTAACATTTCTATTGTGCCTTGGGTCTTGGCTCGTATCCTGGATTGGGCATGGATGTTAACTTGTCCGTCACTTCATAGGGGATAATGCTGGCCACCCACTGTGTGCACCATAATAAAATGGCCATAATATCTTCGGGCAGTTGACCCAAATGCACAAAAGTTACTTAATAAATGTTGAAATTGTTTGTACAATTCCATTTAGCCATTTACTTTGTTAAACTTACTGTTTATCATGCAAAGTACCACTTAATGGACAAAAATTTGAACTAAAATTTGGTTTTGAAATTCCTTGAGCACATCTTAATGTTAGTCCATACACCAAATTGGGTTACAATCTGTTGACCTTTTTTAGCTGCAGAGCTTAGTTTATAGAGGAAGCTTGGTTATAACCACCCTGTATATAGAATACTGTATTAATTTTGTAGCTGGAAACAAAAATAGAAGTGATTTGGAGAGAAGGGAGAGGATAAAACATATTTTCATCCACATCTTTATACACACACACACATACATTAATTTATGACTCTACAATATTATATATTATTAGAGTAAAGTGATAATTGTGTAAAGATATTATTTAAAAAAATCACTTTGAAGAAGACTTTCGAGATCATTTTTTTAAATATTTAAAATAATATCAATTCATGTGTTCATCTGCTGTCACAATGCTGATAACGAACTTGGTTATCACTTTTTTGCAAAGCTTTTTTTCTAGGTGCTTTTACAATTTTTAAGTCATTAAAATACAGGGCAGTCATAAAAAAAAATTTCCTTCTGTAAGGACCTCTAGTTGCCGTTTCATTCAACCAATTGCGACAGGATTTGAGATATAGTTATTTAGAGGTATGCACTTGAGATTGGGATTGTTTAAAATAACTGAGCTCTCATAGTTGTGGTAAAAAAAATTTCGAAAATCTCAAGTGGGAATACCCACTTTTTTTCTTTGAAAGTTGATCAATGCACTGAAAAACCATAAATGGCATAGAAATGATACATGTATGATGAAAATTGGCGGCATAAAACATTTATAAAGAAGATCATTGCAAAGAACTAAAATTAACAGAAAGAAAGTGCATTGATGAAATTCACATTAATTCACTAGAATAGACAGTATAAATGTTAAACTGACAGAAGAGCATTTTAAAACGTTTGGTTGCAATAAAACTGATTTTCCTCTCTTCTCTTGGGCTGTCATCAGTTTGTTACAATGCTCTTCTTTTACAAATGTTTTATGCCTTCAATTTTCATCATACATGTATTGTTCTAACTGCATTTATGGTTTTCCAATGAGTGGATTAATTTTCGCATGAAAAAAAAAGAGTTGTCATTGGAAATTTTCGAATTTTTTTCACTGTAACCATAATTGCTCTACTGTTTTAAACAATCTCAAGCGCATACCTCTGAATAATTATATCTGAAATATAATTTTGATCAGTTGAATGAAAAGGTGGCTAGAGATTCTTATATCGAGGAAGTTTTTTCATGACCACCCTGTATTTCATTGTATTAGCAGCCCACTTAAAAAAAAAAAAAATCCAGATTACAGTAGACAATCTACTTAATTTCTGGTACCAGGGATTAAATATTTATATCTATTCTAGGAGAGATATTTTTGGGAAAGGTTTATCAAAAGTCGATTTTATTTATTTCCTCTATTTCATAGTCCAACAGAAAGAAAAGTAAACAGCAAGTAAGATACCTTAAAATGCTTTTTCTGCCACAAAATGTTAGCAAATTATTATTGATCCCTCTCCACACTAGTTTCTCAAAAATGTGTGTGTGTGTGTATATATATATATATATACACACTATACAGTAGGGTTATGACTAAAAATCTTTTTTCAAAATTTTTTGTCTCCTGTGGTTGCAAATGATGAACTTTTGGAATCAGATTACTAAGCAACTGTTGGTATTTAAATGCAAATTTCCCTCCTCCCGCGGTGTGTTCGTTTACGCCAACCAGCTTTCCGTCGAAATGACAAGTATATGCAAATTTTCTGGCTGTTCATGCAGCGTCATTACCTTTTTTCCGCTTATGTGCGGGCCTGTTATTTTCAGTTGTATAAATATCCACACGAATTGGCTGGAATTGTATATTGTTGCGTACCTCACCAGCCTGGATGATCTCGAGTTGTAAACCGCAGTTTAAGTATGTTAAATAAAACTATTAGTTATGAGCTGAATATGTGAGTATGGTCTTATTTTATTGCTTCCACTTGCGAAAGTTTCAAGACCGGGTTATGGGCCCAGAGTACGATGGCCGAACCTTGCATTTTGTCTTAAATGATTTGAGATGGGGGCCGTACAGTGAATTAAGCGCAATGGTTCTATGAAAGTGGTAATTTACTTGAAAAGAAATTCGAAGAAATGTGTAGTGGATAGATGTATTATAGTTTAAGTAAATTTTATTTATACTTCATATGTGTATTTGAAAGCTTAGTAAGATGGCTAGTAACGATATCATACGTTTAGAATCCTTAAATGGAATTATGAAAGGTGGAAAATTGACATTAAGGTAGCATTAATGGATAAGGGCTCATGGTCATTTATAGAAGGTACTGAACCAAAACTTAGTGATACTGCAACGTGTAAGGAAATTAAAGATTATAATCTTAGACGTGAGAAAGCTTATTCGACTATTTATTATGGCATAGAGCCTGAATATCGACCCCTCATCCACCATACGACAGACGGGAAAGAAGCTTGGGACATTTTAGAAAAACAATTTCAACCCAAAACAAGAGCACGCATAATACACCTTTTAGAACAGTTTTTTTCAATTCGATATGAAGGGGAGGAAATGGGTCTCTTCGTGTCAAAGATTAAGCAAAGTATTAAAAACTTGGAAGCCGCTGGTCAGACGATAGACAATATATTTAAAGGATTTCAGTTGATACGGCACTTACCTAATGAGTACGCCGGGATAGTACAGATCATTTATCACTGGGAGGATAAAGATTTTACAATTGATAAAATCAGAGATGAATTAATTCGCGAAGAAAGTAGACTTAGCCAGGTAAAGGCAGATAATGGAAGCAGCATCATATTTAATGCCTATGCAAGAGCGAATAAGCAAGATAGAGAAAAATTTTATAATCGAAACAAGTTTAATTCCAATAGGAATATTAAAGGAAATATTAGCCGTTCGGCTCGGGATAGCAAGAAGGGACAGAACGCATTGCAAAAGAATAAAACAAATAAAAATCACGAAGCTAGCCTTATTAGCTGTATATTTGAAGATAGGTATGAAGTATCATTAATAGAAAATTATGTTGAAAACTAAGCTAACCAAGTTAACGATATTAATGAAACATATGGTTGGGTGTTGGACACAGCAGCGACAACACACTTTTCAAATAATAAGGATTTGTTTTTAGACTTCGAAGAAACTCATAACATGAAAATGTCTACTGCAATAGGAGGAACTGATAGCAACATTCAGGGGAGAGGAACAATTAAATTCACAGTTGATATCAATGGTAATACAAATGAAATTATATTAAGGGATGTATTGTATAATCCTAAACTAAGGAGGAATCTTATCTGGTGCAAGGCTAGAAAATGCAGGAGCTCATTTTGTAGGGACAAAAGGAAAAATATGGGTGTATAATCCCAAATGGGAAAAACTATTTTTTGCTAAAAGGAAAGGAGGACTGTATCATTTAATACCCAAAAGTTATGAGGGCTTAAGTTCAAGAATGTATAATACTCAAAATGAAGTAAATTTAAGTTTTAACAAAGCTCGTTATAAAAATAAGGAACTTGAATTAACTGAGTTATGGCACGAAAGGTTCGCCCATATAAATTATCAGTACTTGATTAATACGAGTAGGAAAAAAGCAGTAAGAGAATTACCAGAAATTAAACACCCTAACGAAAATTGTGAAGCGTGTAAAGAGGCTAAGGGAAGTAGAGTATCATTTAGAACAATAAACAAAATACGATCAAATAGACCATTGGAACTCCTGCACATGGACTTATGTGGTCCAATGCCAGTAATGGCTTATGGAGGATATAGGTACTCTTATTATTATAGACGATTATAGTAGATATGTCACTGTGATACCTATTAAGGATAAAACTAAAGTGTTAGAGGAGTTTAAAAATTTTCAAGTGCGTGCGGAAAGATTATAAATATATAAGATTATACTGGTCAGAAGATTATAAATATTAGGTCCGATAATGGACTGGAATTCGTGAACAAACAACTTTTATCATATTTAAGAGATTTAGGGATTCATACTGAAAGGACTAATAGGTATAACCCAGAACAGAATGGAACTGCAGAACGTTACAACAGAACGGCTTTGGATGGGGTAAAAGCTATGCTTAAATCGAGCGGAATGAGTGATAAGTATTGGGCTGAAGCCTTACAATGTTTTACATATGTTTGGAATAGAGTTTGTCATAAAGATTTTAAAACTCCTTTTGAAAAATATTCAGGTCATAAACATTCGGTAGCACATTTGAAAGTCTTTGGCTGTAAAGCATATGTAGGGGGACCCAGACAACTGAGACGAAAGCTAGATTTAAGAGCAAAAGTTGGAATCATGCTAGGTTATGCAACTTACACAAAAGGGTATAGAATTTGGATACCCAGCGAAAGGCGATTAATTGAAACATGTAATGTAAGGTTTGAGGAAACTAAAAAATCAGTGGAAGACGTCCTGGACCCGATAAAAAAAACGGTAGTGAGTAAACCAACGGAAAATAGAGAAGATAGCAGCGATGATGAAATGCCAGAAGTTAGTGGAACTGAATTTCAGGAACAAGAGGAGTCCGAAGTTGAAAGTGTTTCCGGGGAGAGGGAGGACTCAACAGAATCGGAATGGATTAGGAAAGCGGTTTTAAGAAAAGATGAGAGTAGGATAGATGTGTATTACTATTTTAAAAATAATAAAGAAAGACTAAGATCTCACAATGACGTGGAAAAGTTTTGTGAAAGATTCGGGTTGGAATATAAACCAGAACTTTTCAATTTTAAAGAAAAAATAGAAGTTAAGCCTGAAGCTAACTTGACGGAAATTAAAATACCAAATAATTATAAAGAAGCGATTAAAACCCCAGAAGCAAAAATCTGGGAAAGCGCAATGAGGGAAGAAGTAAAAACTATGTTAGATCGTAATGTCTGGGAGCTAGTACCTAAACCCAAGGATAAAAAGATAATTGGTTTAAGATGGGTACTCAATAAAGAAAAACGAAAGGGATGAACCCGTTAGATATAAAGCCCGACTCGTTGCACAAAAATATAGTCAAGAGAAAGGAGGGAGCTACGAAGAGGTTTTTAGCCCAGTGGCTAACTTTACAATAATTAGACTGTTTTTTGCAATTTTTGTTTGTCTACTTGGTTGGACTCATTGTCAAGTGGATGTAAAGTGTGCATATTTGTATGCAAATCTTAATAAAACGGTTTACATGCACTAACCAGAAGGATTTATAGATCCCGGGAATTTTGACAAAGTATGTCACCTTAAAAAGGCCATATACGGATTGTGCCAAAGTGGGCGCGAATGGTTTTATACATTTCATAATGCTTTAATAAAGTTAAATTTTAAAGAAGTCAAGGGATGCAACTGTGCATATTATAGACAGCAGGTCGTGCTAATTTTATATGTTGATGACATTGTATTATTTGGGAAATCATAAATCTGAGATTGAGACAACTATTAAAGATTTAAATCATAAATTTGATTTGAAAGTTTTAGGACGTACTAAAAGGCTACTAGGAATAGAATTCGTAGAAGAAAGCGATAAATTGTATATTCATCAAATTTCTTATATTCGAAAGCTTTGCGACATGTATAAAAATTATAAATTTCAAATTTCTTCACTCCCCATAACTAAAGGAAGTATCTCTAAAAAAGATTCGCCACAAACTCCGTTAGAAGCCGATGAGATGTACGAAATACCTTATCGCAACCTTCTCGGAAGTATATCATACATCGCAAATATGCTTTCGCAAATGCAAGGCAATCCTGGAGCAAAGCATTGGGGCTATTTATTGAGGCTTCTAGGATACATACGGAGCACTCAAAACTATATGTTAAATTTATCTTCTATAAGAAATGTTGACATTAGATGTTTTTCAGATGCGGACTTTGCAGCTAACCGCGATGATCGCATTTCAGTGGGAGGTATGATTACCTACATCGATAGAGTACCAGTTTCATGGAGAACATTTAAGCATCGCTGCGTCGCCCTCTCAACGATGGAAGCGGAATTCATATCCATGACAGAAGCCACGAAGGAGGTTGTGTGGATAAAGAATATCCTGGAGAATCTACCCTACATTAAGGTGAGCAAAGTGACGCTCTACTGTGATAACGAAGCAGCCTTCAGTTATTTGCAGTCGCCCCTCGAGAACTCTTGCACGAAGCATATCGATGTTAGTCTACATTTTTTGCGAGACCTCGTCAATAAGGAAATCTTTGAAGTTAGGTTTGTGAGAAGCAAGAAAAATGATGCTGACTTTTTTACTAAAGCATTCACAAAACCACAATTTACAAACTTTTGTGAAAGACATTAATCAATTTATAAAGCGAACTCTGTTGCTTTAGATCTTAAAGGACATTGCAGATCTATTGCAAAAGGAAAAGAAATTTTTTGAATTTAATTGTGCGAGGTACTACATTTGCGATAGTATGTATATAAATATTTAAACTTGACTGCTAATCTGATTAAATTTGTAATGTATATGAAAATTTATGTCCAGGTGACTTGTTTTCTTTTGATGACTCTGCATGAGGGGGCCACTTGTTGGTATTTAAATGTAAATTTCCCTCCTCCCGCGGCACGTTCGTTTACGCCAACCAGCTTTCCGTCGAAATGACGGGTATATGCAAATTTTCTGGCTGTTCATGCAGCGTCATTAGTTTTTTTCCGCTTATGTGTGGGCCTGTTATTTTCAGTTGTATAAATATCCACACGAATTGGCTGGAATTGTATATTGTTGCGTACCTCACCAGCCTGGATGATCTCTAATTGTAAAACTATATAAAACTATTAGTTATGAGCTGAATATGTGAGTATGGTCTTATTTTATTGCTTCCACTTGCGAAAGTTTCAAGAGCAACTATTATTGAAGATGGCTCTTAAAAAAAAAAAAAAAAAAAAAAAAAAAAAAAAAACTCCCAACTTCCCACACCAAACCATTTTTGTTTCTGCATGTGTCACGAGAACCATATGGTGCTCATGATGAAGTGTGACTGATGCTTGACTGATGTATTTTCTGTACTTTCAGAATTTGTAGTTCAAGATTAGTATTACAATGGCATCCTAACTAATATTATAAATGCAAAAGTGAGTTTGTTTGTTTGTTTATGACGCTTTCATGCCTAAACTGCTGAATAAATTATGATGAATTTTGGTTTTAGATATAGAGGAGACCCCGGAGAAGGTTATAGGCTACTTGGAATTTTAGATTTTTAATTACTTCTTTAATTATTAATTAAAAACCGTTTTTACGTTGCCATGCTTGGCAAGTTTCGCCCGTATAGAGTGATTTATGTTTTGAGCTAATAAGAATGCTATTACTTTAATAAAGAAGCACGTTCATCTGAAAAACATATAAATAATACTGAAATTATGCCAGTTTTATGCCAAATCTATCTATCTCTAATAATAAAAATGAATGTTCTCCAGACAAATCTACAGAAAGCAGAGCTTTGAAAATTTGAGCATGACTGGGCCCATGACTTCGGTAAAGTGTACCTGAGGCTCAGAATTTTAAAATTTAAGTACTTTTCTAACTATTAATTAAAAACCGTTTTATCACCCGCACAAAATGATTTATGCTTTTGAAAGAAAGCAGAAATTCTATTTGCAAAAATCACATGCATTTGGAAAACATAAATTGGTATGGAAATTATGTTGATTTTACGCCAAATTAAAAAGCATAATTAAAGAAAAGTGTACTTACGTATTATCCCGGCACTCCGCCAAGACGAGCGATTTTTTGCCGAGATAAATGCCGGGCACATGAAATTATTAATGGTTTTGAATACGTTTGGCAACTCATTTGACGAAAAAACAGTTTGGCGGGAATGACCACCGGGATAATACGTAAGTACCAAGAAAAGTCCAGATGTGTTTCTTAAAGTTCATAAATTTCCAAATCCTACCAATAATATAAATGTGTATGTTTATGTGTTCGGATGTTTTTGACTGAATCACACAAAAATGGTTGGAAAAATTTGTAATGAAGATGCCCTGGATTAACATACAAGCAACCTTTCAAGCATATAGCATAAATAATTCTTTTACAAAAACACTCAAAATAATTCTAATGCATTGCACTCTATAGAAATTTTGTAGCTACTAAATTGATTTTAAAATTTTTTTCACTGATTGAAAGTTACATTATTCCTGAGTATTATTGTTTGTTTGCTTGTGGATTAAGACCGATTGACTGCACTAGGGTCCTAGGCCTATATGGGGAATTCCTCTGTGTGGAATTTTCTATTCCCGATTAACATAGGCTAAAATTCATGCATATAACATAAACAGGGGTGTTAACTCCAAAATTTGATTTGGGAGCACCCCGGGAGCAGAAAAAATTTCATTTGGGAGCACCTCGGGAGCAGAAAAAATTTCATTTGGGAGCACCTCGGGAGCAGAAAAATTCCATTTGGGTGCAGAAAAATTCCATTTGGGAGCACAAAAAATTTAGCTTCCGCGAGGAAAACTAAGATTTGGGATCAGAATTAACATGATTTTGGAGCATAAAATTGAAGATTTCTTACTGTGTTGACTCTAGAAAAAAGGGCCGCCTGGGGGAAAATTTTAAAAAGGGCACCCTGTTCTCAAAAAGGGCACTTTGGGGTTCCACGAGAATGAAGAGGTAGATAACATATCTAGAAACTGGTTTGAAACTATCTGATCCCCGAAATTTTAACATGTAGAGTTGTAATATGTGTTCTGACTTACAAAATGCATAGTTAGATTTTTTACAGTTTGTCTTTAGTTTCCCACCCCCTTCTTTTGGAGAAAATATCCTGTAGAATTAAGTGTAAGTGAAATAGGAAAAATGATTTGTTGATAATATAAATCATATAAGCTCTAAACATGACATAAATATGTGAATTAAATCTGTACATAACTAGAAGTTTTTGATTAAAGAAAAAAGAAGTTTTAATCTAAGTAATTTTGAATTTTCTGCTTAATTTTTTTCCCCTCAAAATTACATGATGTAGATGTTTATTATTTATAAGAATAGTACATTTATTGAAGAAGGTTTCAGAAATTTTTAGCCAGACAAGATTTGTTAGGCAGTAGGGGAAGGCAGAGGGACTGTTAATTTTTGTTCCTCAATTTTATCACACTATCACGACTGGACCACAATTACTGGATCACATTCATATATGATATTTCACCTATATTGGTACAAACTTTTAAACAGAAAAGGACTGTCAGTGTAAGTGGATTAGGATAGATATGTTTAGCATGTAATAAAAATAGTAAAATTTCTGCAGTGAAGGATGTATAAAATTTAATAATATAAATCAGAATTTTATTTAAATTCTTTTGTTCGCAATAATTATTGAATGATTACCAAGTAAAGATTTTTAAAGTTACTGAATATATACCTTTATTACTATTAGACATTATTTGAAATTGCATCAAACAATTCAACTCATCCATCAATTGATAACTGTAGAAATTGGGAAAATTGAATTCAGAACACAGAAGATTGCCAGAATAAATGACATAGTCATGCAAATTTAGTATTACATCCAATGGTTGGAATGTACACAACACCATATCAAATCCATAAAAATTTTCTTTCTTAAACCTTGCTTTAATCTTTTGAAAATGAAAAAAGCATTAATATTTTATTTTAACTATCAAATGTTTTTAATCAGCTTAAAATAATAAAAATAATAAAAATAATTAGCATCCTTTTCCCAGAAGCACTCAAACAAATTATATATTAAAAAACTTTCCAGAATTATTTCAATTTTTTTTCTTTTAGTTTTTAAAAACTGAAAATAAGCTTAAATTGATGACAGTTTGTTTTATGAATAACCTAGCTGTTAACTTATGGCACAGTTTGCTTTCTTAAAACTTCCTTTCCCAGAACTAGTTAACTTTTGCTTTTAATATTTTTTCTTTACTCATTAAAATGTTGAGAATTTAAAAAAAAAAAAAAAAAAACATATATGAATATTTAGAATACCAAATCTTGTCAATAGTTTGATTTCCTAAATTCTGCAGTTACTCTAATTTTATATAATTAAAACTGTGGCGTAATAAGAGGGGGGGCGCCCAGGTGGCAAGATAAAAAGGAAAAGGTGGTGGCCGGCAGGACACTTAAAAATAATATGGTGGAAAACTACAGGACCAAAATGGGGGCAGAATGCTGAAACTTAGAATGAATGGGATGGCAAACTGAAGGACCCCACCGGGCGCCAATAACCCTACACTGCTAAATCAAAAGATCATTATTATGCTCCTTTTTTGGCAAAAGTATAATGTCTTTCAATTGCTTTATTTGCAAAACGTTGCAAATTGCACGTTTTTTAGATCGATTTGAGTGGATAAATCCACTAAACATAGTAGACGCCAGAAGTGTTGAAGTGCAGCCGTGCGACTGTCGGTCTGGAGTTTTTGTCGGTTTCATCAAATGTAACGTCAATACACGTTAGAACTCTAAAAAGTCATCCAAACAAGGCACCCCCCCCAGGAGATATCCCTTGTCTAGGCTTGCCATAACAAACAAGCAAATCCCGCAAAATTTTCGAATCGCAAAACGTCGTTTTGCTATGGCATAATTTCTGTATCATCTTTAATTATGTATGGTTAGTAAATAGCTGTTATACATTAAGAATAATATGTACTAAGAAAGCCGATTAAAAAGAGGAAATCGTTTAGGGGGAAATAAAAAAAAAAAAAACTTGCTAGTGCGCAAAACTATTAAAAACATAAAGAGCAATAACTATATACAGCTGGCGAGGAACTCTGGAATAATGATTGTTTGATAATTCGCAACTACTTATTTATCAAACGTAGCTACCCATATTTGAGGATTGACAGATGGAATCGCAAATTTTTAGATAACTTAAGAAAATTTTGATTTTCCCAACCGTATTTTCTTCCCCCAACTCCTAAGTGAAATGCTCAGGTAGTTCTGCCCGGCCGATCGCGCTTCTCATTGAGTCAGCAAAAACAAAACATACTAGAGAGGCCCTTTTTCGGGTTACTCGGTTCGCGCAAATGCAAAGACAATGAAAAAGATAGTAACAGTATTTTGATCTGAAAGAATAGAATATTTGAAAAAGGCATTTGTCGGAAAGATCCGATTTCATAGACAGTTTTCATGAAAGGGCCACTTTCAATCGAACCTATTTTTATGATGGAGTTATTGTACTCAATCGTATTTCTGTGAAGGAGCCGTTTTAATTAACTTATTTTTGTGATGGGCCGCAAATGGTATGTAAGAAATAAAAAGTGGTGATTGCTGACTAATAATAATAAAAATTTTAAAGCAGGAGGGCGCATAAAGAAAAGAAATAGGGCTGCTGGGCGCTAAAAAAGACGATAAAAGGGCCGCCGGGCGCTGCGCCCTGCAAAATCAATCCAGAGTCAACACTTACAATAAATGCAGATAAGAAAAGCAAAGTTTGCAAGTGCCGCAAAAAATTAACAAAGAGGCAAAATGACGTATTCGGCGCAGCTCGGCACAAAAATCGGCTAACAGCGCAGTTCGGCGCAAGATTTGCATTTTGGCGAAGAATTAACATCCCTGCATAAATATTTCTTTTACAAGAACACTGAAAACTGTTCGCAAATACTGTCGCAACCTTCTCTATTCGCCAAATGCCTGGAAAAAATCTAAATTTAGTAATTCTGCATACTTTCTTATTTTAAATGAAGTATACTACCATGCATTATACTTCATTTAAAATAAGTAAAAAGGCAAATAATATTTAAATGCAGTTTCTTTAGTCGCAAACATATTTGTTATTCACACATGCTTCGTTTCTCTCGGGACCTAATTCTAAAGCCGACGCGGACAAAGTCGCGGGTAGCCGCTAGTATTATATAAATCAAGTGAAGCAATTAAGAAAAAATTCAGAATCTTAGATATAGCTATGAATCTAACAAAAACACGATATACCTAAAATTGAAACAGTTATCCCTTTTAATTTTGCTACTTCTGGAAACAGCAAAAGATAAGAAAGATTAAATGAATCTGATGACTGGTGAGCTGACCATTCTTAGATAAACTTAACTTTCCAGTTTTCTCTAGATAAAACTTAACTTTCCAGTCCCCTCCCCCCCAAAAAAAGAGAGAGAAAGAGAGGAAACATCATTCATTTCAACATGAAATAGAAAACATATTTCGCATAACAAAAACACATGGAAATTGGTTTTACGGAGAAAATAAAGAATTATGCGAGGTACAATTAAATACAAGGTAAAATTAGATATATAATAAGCAAAGTTTCTCAACACTTGTCCATTCATTCCTCTATGGCTGTATGAAAAAAATATGCTTTCTAATCAGAGCAAACTGGCCTGTGCCACTGATGTGGATGACACATCATCCAAAGGTTGTATTGAAATCTTGAAACAACATCTGTGTGTTATTCAGATGAATGTGGAGATGACAATAGGAAATGAGTAGCCAGATTTTCAACATCACAAGAAACTAAGTTGGTGACCAAACTATGTGTATAAAAACTGCATTTGTGTAGTGCCTGTCTACCCGAAAATGGAATCAGTGTTCCAACACCATCAGTCAAGTTTTTGGTGAGTTTGCAGAGTTGCAAAAAAGCCGGCTAAAATTTAAAAAAGCCATGTCAATGGCTTTTATGGTTTTAACCTGCTTTTTCTTGGTCAAAATGGGCTTTTATTGCCCAAAATTGCTTTTTGCACAGAGAAGTATTTTATAGTTAATTTGCATATTTTTAAGTGTTTTAACTAATTTTAAAGGCATTTTATTAAATTAGAATTTCAATTTAAGAACTTTATTGATTTTTTTCTTTCTCATAAATATTTAAAATCATACAAAAAGTAATATATTTAATGAAATACACTGGGCACCACTGTTGAAAACTTTAATAGGAATAACAGGTTTGTACAAACAACTCTTTTGAATACCATCAAGCTTTTCAAAATTTTATTTTAACAAGTTTTAATTTGAGAACAATTTCTCAGCGAGAGTGTTGAAATGAGATGAAAAGAAGAGAGGATCTGTATGGCTTACAATGAGTGCCTTAGTGCATCTTGACAACAATCAGAACTACTGTGACAGTAGAAAACTCCAGAGTGGAATAAAGGCCAATACTCATAAACTGACATTTTCAATGTATTTCATTTGAGAACGGAAAAACTGACCGAAATGATCTCTGTCCATTACGTGTGTGTGTGTTGTTGTTGCAGTTTAGCACAGAAATCTTTTGTCAGTAGATCCCGAATGGACATTAAAAAGTAAAAAAATTCACGAGAAGAATGCCCATATCTTAGTACAAGCCCGAATACATGCAATTTTGGATTTGTATAGTGCCTATATCACTTGTGTCTTGAATTCGCATTCATATTTCTAGGTCCTTATATGATCTATATCCTGGTTTAGGATTCATAAACTGTCTGTGCATCAGTTGAGTACTAGAATGATTCAGAACAAAGTTGTGACCCGCAAGTCAGAGGCTGATCCACAACTAAAATGTTTTTGTTCACAAGGTGAAAATGAAAGTTCCCTGATTTTTGGACATTTTCATGAAATTTCCCCGACGTTTCCATGATTTTTCCAGATGAATAAAGCATCCAGATTTTTCCATGATTTCTCTCATTTCCATGATCTGTCGCCACCCTGGGTTACTGATTCATATTTAAATTAGTAAAAATTAATGTAATGTGTAAGATGTAAGAAACAGTGAAAAGCAGCAAAATTTAACATCTGCATATTTTCTCTTGAAATTACTTTGAATGTGATAATATTAGTAAGTAACAATTTGACTTAATTTTGTACTGTGATACAGTACTATAACCTTCATTAACTGTATAAAAAAATATGTTTTTGCTTACCAATTGCAAAAATTTTAAACTTGTTTACTATTTGGTTGCCAAATATTAAAGCATTTTTGACTGAACTGGATATTGGTGCTTCCCTAATTATATAGATATATATAGCTAAAAAATAGAAAAATTTGTAATAACTTACAATCATCTGTTTTTGCATTTCATCAGTTTTAGACTTATGAAGTTGATTCAATTTATCAATTTCTGAAGATAGTACTTTGTTTTTCTCTATTTCTCTATTGTAATCTGACAACATTTTCATACGTTCGTCTTCAGCCTTTATTAGCCTATCGGTAACATCTTGACATTTTATGCACTCTTTCACTGAAGTCTGACTGCTGATGGGCTTTTCTAACTGTTCAGTTTTATCAGTAGTCAGCTGCATTTCTTTCATTTTCTGTTCAGCATTTGTTAATGCCTCCATGGCCTTCCAATTTTTTTCTCTCAGTTCCTATAAAATAGAACAACTTTGAATTAAATATATAAAGAAGAATATCTATATAATGTAAATTTGAAAGGTACTTTGATTATCTTCACCCAAGCTGAATCTGACTACAAGGCGACTTGTTTACTTTTCATTTGTAAGTGCATAGTTTTTATTTCCAGTATATGAAATTGTATAAGTACGGTTTGTGTATTTTTGAGTACTGTGAACTGATTCTACTTAATTTTTGGAAAAAGCGTATATCATAGGAAAAGAAATTTTTCTTGGAATCTATTGAATAAAATATTGTAGATTTATGAGAATCTGTGTGTGTGTGGTATGTTTATGTATGAATGTTAAGAAAAATTGCTGTACATGATTATAGTGTTGCAAATTTGAGTTACTTATGTGAAATTTATGAGGGTGCGTTGGTTTTAGAGAAATCATAATGCTCCAGTCTTTTACAAAAAGTGTGATGCAACAGTTTTACAAGGGCTAAAGTGTTTAAAAAGTGAGTATTTTGTAGGTTACTTTTTTTTTTTTTTTTTTTTGGTCGGCTATTTCTCAGCTCCACACACATACTTTGTTTTAGTAAAGGAGCAACGGCAGTGGAGTTTCAAAATAGTGCCCTAGACTTGTGCCTTTTCTTTAAGGTTAACACATAACCATCAGTAATGTATTTTTAAGGGGGGGGGGTATAGCAATGACAGGACTATTCATGATAGTGGACTCTGAAATTTTCTGAAGTGCATATGAAATTTTCTTAAACTATACTTAACTCTCATTATATCTTATAAAGCACAATATACTTTAAAATACCTATTTGGAAAGTTATACAAATTTACTGTTCTAATTGTCAGTTGAAAGCTTAGTAAGAAAAAGCTTATAACACTAAATAATGATGAGATTGACAACAAAAAACACTCAAAAGGAAACTGTTGTTTAAAATATGAAATAATTAAAACTTTGTTAAAAATAAATAAATAAGAGGTACTTATCAGTCTGTAGAGACTGGTAATATCTCTGACCTTTTTTTCCCCCTAAAGTTTTATTTCAAATAATGAAATTAGTCAATTAATATTTTTAAGTACACAAGAGTGATCTTTTAGACTTAAAAAAATAAGTGGGGTTTTTTAGCATCATATTAGCAAGAAAAAGTGAAACCCCCTAATGTACAAACCTCCCTTTTTTGGGTGTGTTTTAAAATTTTTCTAAGAAAAACAAAATTGCAGGTACAATTGCTTTGAAGTCTGCGCAGGCTAGTAGTAATTCAGAATAATGAGTATTTACTAGAATTTATTTTCTCGATGTATATTGGCTTTCTCTAATAATTAGCTCATGAGAAATTTTTGTGCTTTAAATTTTCTAACAAATTGTTTCTTCAGTCTTATACAACATTTTTTTTTCTTTTCATTTCTATTCAACTGTGGTAAATTTTTTTTTCATGGTTCTTAGTATGGGGACTTGGAACTCACAAATCGTTCTCTACACCATAATGAAGCATGATACACAAGCATGATATTTATATATTTCAATGAAAGGTTATGTTATTAATACCTGTGGCTTCTACTATTCCTGCTCTCTGAATGAATCCACTGGGGATATTCAGCACTGGTAGTAGTTTCAAAATGACCCAACCCTCCATAACCATGCCTGACACAATTTTTTTGGTTAGCACAGCACCAGCAGTAGTGCTTTTTTAAGGGGCCCCCATATAGCCATGACAGGAGCATTCATGATAGTGAACTCTGAAATTTTCCAAAATGCATATGAAATTTTCTGAAACTAGCTAAAAACAAGCAGACATTACAGGATAAAGTTAAAGGCTGTTTAAAGTCCTGGCAGGCAGCTGTTAACCTGTGGCCCACTAGTTTGAGAAAGAAGTTGAGGAATATAAATTTGTGATAGCCTAGTGATTGAGAAATCGGACTAGTAACCTGAAAGTCGCACATTCATCGCCATATATATGTAGCATATATGGGTCATTCTCAGATAATGGTAAATTTTATGTCCTTGGCTAAAAATGTCAATTAAGAGTGCCAGCCATAGATGTTTAAATTTTTTGTCAACAATTCTTTACAAGCACTACACTGGGTACTAGTTTAAATATATAAAAAAGTGAAATTTCATTATTTAAAAAAAATTAAAGTGGTAAATATCATTACCAAGGCTTGTCCCAAACTTCAAACTTTATTATTTGAACCTTTATTTTAATGAACTGAAAAGCCTTAAAATAAAGGCAATACTTATTTTAGAAATTCTCATTTCTCTATTTTCAATATATATGAATCTTTAGATGTATGGTGAAAAAAAATCTATTAACAGTACTTATTTTAAAATTGTCCCTAGAGGTAATTGTCATTACCAAGGTGTGCAAGTCTTTTTTATTTAGTTGTCTTCTAGATGGCGCTATGATAGTTACGAAACTATTAAAAGAACAGAAACACATGTTCTTACAAGAGATTATATCTTCTTTAGCTTAAGTAAGTAAGCACTATTTTATTTTCTTGCTTTTGTTCCAAATTAATAGTCAGTGTATTTATTATGTGTCATTACAAAGTTCATTTTTACTGAAATACATAATTAATAAATTTAACTTTGCTGAATGATTTATAAAGAGCTTTGAGACTACATTCAGAATAAATATAGCATTAGCTTTCAATTGTTAGAATTTAGCCGTAAATAGGCTTAACATTAAAAATGTCATTACCAAGGTGGTCATTACCATGTCATTCTGAAAACATGGTAATGATGACTAAGGACATGGTAATGACACTTCTAGATATTTTTTAAAAATTCTGTTATTCTTTAGTTGAAATTGTTGGCATTTTATTATTAGACCAATTTAGGTTATTATAAAGCTCTTTTTCCTGATTTGTTCTTATAAAAATTAACCTTAAGAGATGAAGGAAGAGTACATTTTTATTTTTGATTACATTTTTTTTGGAGTACAATTTTATACCATTTTTTATTATTATTTTTAAAAATGAAGACTATTGACTGTTATTCACATTCAGGAGTTCTACTTTTCTTACAAAACACCTACTACTAATATTTAAATTTGTAATATAATTTATTTTCAAATATATTATTTTTAGTTATATTTCATTAAAATATATCTTTTAAATGAGGATGATAAATGCTTCTATATATTTTAGTTCTTTATAGAAAATAAATTTAAATTACAAAGTTGGAACAACTTTAAAAGTCATTTTTCCCCCTTGGTTGTTGAGTGTGAATATTTAATTTGTTTCGCTAATGTGCATGAATATATGAAACAGTTTTTAATTTATGAGTTAACAACCCTTACTAATTAACATTTATGAGGCATATTTTTTATACAGACAATTTTTTTTTTAGAATTTTCATTAGTGTTCTTAAAAAAATGAATCTGTTACAGTATATGAAATGCTGGGTTTATTGGAGGGGGGGAAAATTATAAATCTCCATTATAAATATTTTTTAAAAAGTATCTAATGAGGATAGTTTTAATAATACTTTTAACGTGTATTCTTTTATTTTGCAGTTACTGCTGGCTTTGATTAGTAGTTACGTTAAAAATGGATAAAGTAAAAAAATCCACTAAGGAAGAACAGCTTGCCAGAAAAAGGGAGAGAGAAAGAAAATACCCTGAAAAAATTAAGAATGATCCAATTGCATATGAAAAATTTAAAGAGAAGGAACATTAAAGATATCTGAAGAGAAAAGAACAACAGAAAATTAGAAGTATGTCTGATTTATCAGCAAGAGAACAAAGACAAAAGAGAAAAAAATGGAAAGCTGCAACAACCAAATACAGGTTGACACATAAACAATTTCAAACCAAGCTACAGCAAATCAAATTATTTCTAAAGATATTGATAATCCTTTGTCTGAAAATTTCAGTCCTTTGTCATCAGAGTGTAACTATTTCTTCTATAACTGATTTCTTTGAGAGTACCCAAAGTGTTTCAAGACTTAAAACTGGCTGAAAAAGAGTTCATAGACATCTGCAAAGTATCGAAAGATAATAAAGCTTCAGACTGCTCTGAAAATGGAAAAATCCAAGAGTGAAAAATTTAGGAAACGTTATTATAGACTCTTGAAAACTGAACAGTCATTTTGAAAGAAGTCTGTCGAGAAAATCATACACAAAACGAAAGTATCACTTAAAATTAAAAAGAAGTTACTTGAGTGTGAAGTTTTGAAAAGTCAACTGAAGAATTATAATTATTGTACAACATATAAACAAAAACGACTTTTCACTAAAGCCATAGGAGGTAAAATTCTCAAAAATACCGAATGTTAAGTACTTGCAAAAATTTCCTTCCTTATAAAAGTTACAGAAATAATTTAAATCATGAAGATTTGATCAAGCATGATAGGAAGCAAAGATCATGCCTTTCATTAAAGGTTTCACAATCAATCAGAGATTTTCTAGCGAATGATCTGAATAGCACCCGGTGCCCTGGGAAAAAAGATACAATTACATTGAACAAACAAAAGAGAGTCAAAAAGAAACTTAATGACTCTATAATGAATTTGCACAAACAATATGTCACAAACTAATATCAAAATAGGATACTCAACTTTCTGCAGGTTAAAGCCATTTCACATAGTTCAGCTTAAAGTAAATAAGAGAGATACTTGTTTATGCACTAAGCATGAGAATTTTTGCTTTATGTTAAATAAACTTCATCAAGTTGGTGTTGTAGAACCAAAAGATTTCTGTGAAATGTACAGTACAATTTGCTGCAATTCTGTCACAGAAGACTGCTTATTTAGAGTATGTTCAGAATGTTGTTTGAAGCAATTAGCATTTAAATATGAAGCAGATGAAGTGTTAAATGACATAAGTTATTACCAGTAGAATACAACAAAGAAATCTATTATAGTAAAAAAATGGCAAAGATTATGATTATAACTGTAACTGAAAAAGAAAAAGTATGCACAAACCTAGAAATTCTTCTTAAATGTTTCACAGAATCTTTACCAAATTAATGAAGCATGAAGCAAATCATAGACATCAATATCAAGTACTAACTCAATTGAAAAATAACCTTTCTAAAGATAAACTAGTTCTTCACATAGACTTTAGTGAGAACTATGCCTGTAAATTAAATGCAGAAACCCAATCTTTTCACTTTGGTGGCTCACGTAAGAGAGTTACTCTTCATACAGGAATGATTTATTACTACCTTATCCCATATCATCAAGACATTTTGCTTTTGCTGAAAATTTTTCTAAATATTGTGCTGAATAAGAACAATAAGAAGTTCATAAATAAATAATGTAAATTATTTGGTGACTGGTCATTACCATGTTCATAAATGTCATTACCACATTTCTGCCCGTCATTATCATGTTCCAATGGAAAATTAAAAAAATAATTAAAGCTATGATTAAGCCAAACGATCTCTTCTGATATTTTTTTTTTGTGATAGCAGACATAGATAATTAGACTAACAAGAAAAAATTGGGAATTAAAACAATAAAATTTTTATTTTTTTAAACCAAAATTTACCATTATCTGAGAATGACCCATATGTATGTTTAATCTATGTTCTGAAATCCTCCCAGCAATCACTAGCAGTTTCTGAGGGATATCTATTCAGAACACTCACCCCCCCCCCCTCCCCTCTTTCAGACTATGATCCTTCTAATGAAAGTTTACATGTAAAAAATACAACAATAAAAGGTTTTGGATTTAAAACTTAAAAAAAATTCATGATGAAAACCATAAAATAATTGCCCAAGAAAATATGATGGCAGAATTTTCAGTATCAACTTCTTGCCATAACAAAATCTTTTGCTTAGCACCAAATGTTTTTCCGAGATTCAAAAGAAACTATACGTAAAGGAAAATGGAAATTATTTAGTGCTTGTTGAACTAACTATCCAATTTGATCTTGTAATAAAAGAATATATATCTACAGTACTGACGAATGAAAAAGGTGTCTATCCAATGGAGATGTACGGTGGAAGGCGGTGATCGTAAGGAGACGATGGTAGGTATGTAAATCGTTGTCACATTTGGTATGAACAATCGTGAAGAGCATCGCGTCACTGTATTAAAAATAAAGAAAATGTGTCGACATCCAAATTGCGTATTAAAGATATACGTCAGCGAAATGTAGCACTGTAAAAAGAAAATTTCAGTTAAAGCAACACCACATTCATTTTTTTTTGAACGGCAGCAAACTAAATCCGATTTCACGAGAATGTTGGGAATAATCACAGATAGCGGTACATCAAAGGAGGTTCACAAAAGAAAAGAAGGAGGTGGTCAACTAATTGTTGACCCATAATGTTGTTATGGAAAGGCATGCGTCTTCCTAGCGCTCGTCTTTTCATTTTTCTTTTTGAGGAGAGCACGCAGAAAACTGGAACATAAAGCACAAACTTTGCGAACAAAAATCAGTAAGTCGACTATAAATAATTGGCAGGACTCATCTCCATTTTAGTCATATCTTTTTATTTTTACACCATCTGAAGATCAACATTTTGAAACTTTATAATACACCCTCAAATAAAAAAGGAAAACTGGGAAAGCATTCTTCTAAAAATTATTATGGTGTGCATGGCATTTCGTGCCTACGTTCCGGTGGCGAAGGTTCCCCACTTAAAAGTGAGAACCTCGCCACTCAAGTACCAACTCCGCAACTGCTAAAAAATGACCGTTAGACCTACTGCTATAGAAAAATGGAGCTCGAACTTTCTGGAACAATTTTAGCAGGTGTTTTTGCGAGCAATATGCTTCTTGTGCAGCAGAGAAAAACCGCAAACACATCTGCTTCATCTGTAGCAAAGATATATGCGAGGAAGGGATGTTATGATTATTCTTTTAGCCGGCGTCAACTGTTATTTTATTTCAAAGCAGCTGATAAGAGGGAAATGATTTAGAAGTACGTTAATGCGCTGTAATTGAGAAGGCCAAGAGGAAAAATGAAAGCTTTAAAAAATAGTTATTATTAAAAACTTTTAAATTAGATTTAGAATAGATTATTAGTTTAAATTTAGACAATATTAATTAGGATTTGTATTAATAATTTTTCATTAAAAAATATGCACGTTGTGTCAACGTGACATATACTCCCCCAAGTTTTCAGAAAAAAATTACATGTTCAGCATAAATATTAAAACAGTATATCAATCAAAGCCTAGTAATATTAAAAAATTGCACAAATCTCTTGCAGAAAACCTTAAAATTGTCCGTCTTGATTTTACATGATTCAGTCTATACTAAAAAATCACGAAATCTAAAACTGTGCTGAGGTTCTTGCATTGCTGATATTGTCAGCTGAAAAAGATTGTCAACAGTTCTTGCATATACATATTTCAATAGTATTTGATATCAAAATAAAGATAATATTTCACACAAAAATTCAATAAAATTTTCAATAAAAAGGTAACCCGGGATTTGTTATATATAAAAAGAAAGAGCTCCGATTTTTTTGAAGTGGTACCACTTGTAGCCATTCAAAAGGATTTCAATATAACATTGTTCTTATTTAAAATGTAAAAAAATTTGCCATCTTGAAAGAAAAAGGAACATACGAAATATATACATTTACTTTATCTCATATTTCACATTTTAGGAACAACACAAACTTACTCATGTCTTTATTTTATTTTATTTATTTATTTATTTTAAATAACATTGTGAACAAGAAAAAAATTAAGTGCAATAGTTTGATTTTACTTACATCAAACGGGATTTCTTCCAATTACTAGAGGAGAAGGGGGGATAGGACAGTAGAAGGAAAAATGTCAATGTTTACCACATTGGGGAATCTAAACTGCTGCACAAACATGTCACAAGAGAATTATGGTAAATTAAAAAAATATTTTAAATATATTACAGTAGTTGAAATAAGAAAGGAACAGGTTCAATACAAACAGTTGATCAGGCTGTTCGCATTGAAAGTGCCCAGTAAAAAAAACAAAAAAAAGTTAAATTAATTTTTACGTGGCCTAAAATTATAAGAGTGCGAAGTAGGAACCTGATAGTGACTATCAATAACAGGCAAGTCATTAAGTAAAGACCTTCGAGGAGGAGCAAGTTTTAACCTATCAATATGCATTTTGCGAACAGAAGTGTCAGGATTATCTAATAATTGGATTGAATAAATAACAGGAGAATATTTTTGTATAACCTCATAAGGTCCAGTAAGATGTTTATTATATTTATCTTTAGACTTTAAGTAATATCACCAGGGAAAAGAAATCTAAGCTTAGCATTTTCATTTTTCTTTAAATTTTGTTCATATTGTGCAGACTTTAGATTAGAATATGTGTCAGTATAAATTCGCTTCAGCGCGGACATTACTTGAGACAGATAATGAGCTTTATCTAAATGTTGAAATTGTAGCTGTGAGTCATACGTGTCAAAAATCATAGGCAACTCTCTTCCAAATTGTATTACATTAGGAGAAAATTGAGTAGAAGAATGTGTAGAAGCATTATACATATTTACATGAATGTTTATAGCATGAGCAAAGTTATAACCATCTTGAATTAGAGCATTTACAGTTGATTTAATTGAGGTATTGATTCCTCTCACTAATTGAATTAGCCTGTGGGTGTCCAGAAGTAGTATATCTTAATTTAATTCCAAAAACTTTGTTAAAGGTTTCAAAAACAGCACTAGTAAATTGAGTACCTAAGTCAGTAAGTATAATGGCAGGTCTGCCAAAAGTTGAAATGTATGAAAATAAACAGTTAGCAACAGCATCAGTAGTAATAGAGTTTAAGGGATAGAGCTGTAGAAAACGAGTAAAATGATCAATTATTGTAAGAATATGTTTTCCATTGTTTAGAGGTCCAAGAATGTCCATGGAAATTACTTCATTAGGTTTTTCAGGTATGTGATTATTTTGCAAAGGAATAGGTGGAGTAGCATGAGATTTTAAAGTTATGCATTTAGTACATGAATTAATAAAGTTAACTGTATCAGCATACATACCAAACCAAAAATAACGCTGTCGAAGAAATTCATATGTTTTTGCAATACCAAAATGTGGTAAATGGGCAATGGCCAAAACTTTTTTTCTTTAGAGTTAGGAACAACAATAGTAGGATGAATTTCCAAAGATGAAGATTCTTTAGCATAGTACAATAATTTATTATGAGGATGTAGAAAATAACATTTATTGTTGTTGCTGTAGTTATTAGATTTCAAATCATTTATAATTTTTAAAGTAGTTTTGTCTTTTTGTTGTTCATCAAGAAATGTCTTGCAAGAAATTTCTAAAAATGGGTCTTGTGGCGAAGACTGTCAAACATTTAAATAATTAATATGTTCAAAATTATCAGGTGTTTCAGGAATTGCATCATGAATGACAGGAAGTACATCATTATTTAAATTTAAAGTACTTGGTTGAGAATTTATGTCATGGTGTGGTGGCGTTTCTTCAAGACGTGAAAAGTAATCAGGCAAAAGATTTTGATTACCAGGAATGTGTTTGAAATTAAATGTATATTCACTTAATTCGCATAGCCATTTAGTGGTGAGATCAGCAGGAGAAGTAGTTTTTCTATAGTGCTTTAATGGTTTACTGTCTGACATAACAATAAATTCTCGATTGTATAGAAAATGTTTAAATGCTAAAACAGAGTCATGTAGAGCCTTTAATTCAATTTTTATGGCTGGATAATTTCTTTCAGATTTAGATAAAGATTTGCTAAAGTAAGAAATAGGATGCAATTCACCATTAAATTCTTGTAAAATGACACCAGAAATTGCTTGATGACTACCATCAGTATTCAAAATGAAAGGTTTAGACCAGTCAGGTAAACAAACAAAAGATTTAGTGAAGAAAATTTTCTGTAGTTTATTGAATGCTTCAGTGTGAATGTCAAGTCATTGAAAACTTTGTTTAGGACAAGTTAACTGGACAAGAGGATATGTTAGTTCAGCATATGAAGGTATTAAATTTCGATAAAATCCACAAACTCCTAGAAAGCGTTTAAGTTGTCTTTTTGTTTTAGGAATTGGAAAGCCAGTAATTTTGATAATATTGGAGGAGATTGGCGAAGTTTTATGATTTGATAGATGAAAGCCCAAATAATCTATTTCGGTAAGATGGAATTGACATTTATTTGGGGATAAAGTGATGTTTTTGATTAGAGTATTAAGTAAGGCATCAAGTTTTTGAAGAGTTTCCTCGAAAGAATTTGAACCAATAACAATATCATCTTGATATGCCATAACTCCTGAAACCTCAGACTCTTGTAAGATATTGTCTATTAAAGCTTGAAAAGTGCTGGCAGCAGTTTTTAAACCGAAAACAAGGCGGTTGTGCTGCGAAAAGTACCCCAAGGTGTAGTAAAAGCAATAATATCTCTGTATTCATGAGGTAAGTCAATTTGCCAATATGCACTACATAAATCCAAAACAGTAAAATATTTATAGTTTGATAAATTAGAAATAATTGTAGAAATTTTTGGTAATGGGTAAGCCGATGGTTTTAAGACAGCATTTAAAAGTCTCAAGTCGAGTGCCAGTCTGAATTTCGGTTTAGAATTAGGATCTAGAGCTTTCTTTTTTACTAAAAGCATAGGAGATGCCCATTCAGTGGGAGTTCTTTCAATGATACTGGCTTCCTGTAGTTCATTTAGTTGTCTCAGAGCCTCATCTTGTAAGGATTGAGGGATGGGAAATGATAAAGTCCTAATTGGGAATTTATTTATAAATGATAACTGTGGTTTAATTTTATCTGTGTGTCCCAAGGTTTTCAAGGATTTTGAAAAAGCAGAAAAATGGTTCATTAATATTTCTTTTATTTGGTTTTGTTCATTGTGAGTTAAATGTTTCAACCCAAAGTCATTTTCTTTAAGCTCTCTTTCTTGAATTATTTCATCAGAGGGAGTAATAAGATTGACATGGTCGTCAGGCATATTTGTGTGAATATTTAATTGAGCTTCTTCAATAGGACTTATAGTTCCAATACTCATTGCTTTGTTTAAGTGTATGGTTTCATCAGAATTATTTTTTACATAGATATAAAAATGGGGATTTTTGATATCAGAATTATCAATGGAATGTATTGAATCATAAATTTCAAGTTTTAATGATTGTATATTAGGTTCAAACAAAAATTCAGTATATGGGCAGTTATGCAGATTAAGTTTTACATATTGAAAGTCATCAGGGTGTAAAATGATTTTCTTATCAAGTTTAATTGTAATAGGCATGTCATTACTTAACTCTTGTGTAATAGGCGATTCAGAATTAGTCATGTTATTTACAGTGGTTCTATGAATTTCCCTGTTCAGATTCTGATTTTTCATTAAGGGAACAAGCACGTCACCAATGGAGACAGTTCCAGAATGTGGATTTAATTGTAAATTAAATTTTTGAATAAAGTCAAATCCAAGAATGCCCTGAAATTGAGATTAAATGGTCACATTGGTGATGAAAAAGTGATGTCTAAAATGTTTATTATTTATTTTGAATGAAATTTCAACACAACTAGAAAAGGCAACTTCAGAGTTAATTGTACTAATTTTAACAGAACGGGAAAGAAATTTATAATTAATTGCATGTTTAAAATCATTAAAAACATTCTGTGATAAAATACATAAGGATGAGCCACTATCTATGAGCATAGGAATATTACTATTATGTAGTTGAATTGGAATAATAGGAAGTTTAAATGAATTATCAGAGACACTTGCAATAATTTGGCATTCATCCATCATAAAATTATTAGTTTGAGATTCAGAATTCTTACAAATTTTTATAGGTTGCAAGGTTTGAGTATGTGTTGATCTTTGTGAAGAAAAAGTCTCTGGATGAGAAAAGGTCATAGGAGAAACTCGAGCATCGGGGGCTAGGGTTCTCATAGGTGGAAGTTTTGACGTAGCTGGTTGGGGTAAAGTCACTTGAGAATCTCGAGTACCAGCACCAGGAGTTCTCATTAGCAGTTTAAATGATCATTACTGTGTAAAAAGGAAGTTGCATTCGTATTAGAAAATTGTGATACCACATTTTGTTGAGAGGCATTACGAGTAGGCAAATTTTGGAACATAGGATTAGGCTGAGCTATGGGCTGAATTGGAATCAAAGAATTTTTCATTTTGAAACATTGGTGGACATTATGCCCTTTTTTGTAGCAGAACTGACAAGTTACAGAATATTTCTTAGAATTATTTGCCTTTGTTTGTCTAGGAAAATAGTTGTTGGAATTTTTGTAATCTCTATTATTATGCCTAAATTTATATTGATTGTTTCTATATTTGTTATGAATTCGTCTGTTATAAGGATGACTGCGTTGAAATTTAGAGTAACTGTGTGTATCAGAAACATTATCCTTATTATCATCTTCGAGTTTATTGATTTGCTCTTTCAGCGAGTTTACTTCTTGTTAAAGATTTTATTTGGAAAGACTGAGCTCGAGGTGGCGAATTAACAGAATTAATTTGCTGCAATTCATGAGCTCGGCAAACAGCCTTATCATACTTATTTACTTTTTCGATTTGTAATATTTTTCTGATATCACGAGGAATTGTATTAAGAAAATGATTAAATTTTATCGTATCTAACGCTTCTTTATCAGATATGTTGCTGTAAACCTTCTTAGTAATTAGATCTAAGCGATGGGATAGGTTCAGCATGGATTCATTAGGAAGTAAATTTAGACTATGTAACTGGCTTATGTTAGCCTGAGTATTTTTAGTTCCAAAGAAATTTTGAAATTGTACATGAATTTCATTAATAGTTTTTGCCTCAGCAAAAAAAGGAGATTCTGCATAATATTGCAGAGCAGCACCTGAAAGCTTGGTACTTAGAAATAATTTTGTTTGTGCATCATCCCAATTATTTAAATTCTGTATGTCCTTTACTTGATTAAAGAAAAATTCCAATAAATGAGGTTCTCCTTGAAAAGGCAGAATATTAAGAATGGCTGTATTAGGCATATTTGTCGATTTGGCTATTTTATTTTTACCTTTAGTACTCATTTAAAATTATGCATAGATAAAAATATGAAAAAAATATATAATTGCTACTTATCAATTCTAAGTGCACAAATAATCATTTTTAAATCTGCTTAATTTATTTAACTGGTTTCAGCAGTATACTCAGAAATAATCAACTATTTAGATATATGCAGAAAAATATAAGATAAATATATGCAAAAAAATGTAAATAATGTTCATTATTTCGAAGAAAATTTCTTTTTATGAAATATATATACGCATATATTTATAGCAAAAAATCAATCATAATAATATCAATCACTTTAATCAAAATTCAAATAATGCATAAAACTATAATACTAGATATATTTATATGAACACTCACTCGTAAAAGAAAAAAAAGGTGTTAACACATAATATAATAAAAATTTAAAAAAAGGTTGGGGTCCCCAAAAAAATTTAAAAAAAACTTGAAGTAAAAGGAAGCGCTCATTTGTCAACACATTTTCCCTTTCTTTTTTTGCTTCGTCACAACGCCGCAAGAATAAAAACAACACACTGTAGCACCAGCACGAAGATCACGATGATTTTAGCACATTGTTTTATGAAGGGATGTGCCTGGTTCACCGGCACCAATTTTATCCAATGGAGATGTACGGTGGAAGGCAGTGATCGTAAGGAGACGATGGTAGGTATGTAAATCGTTGTCACATTTGGTATGAACAATCGTGAAGAGCATCGCGTCACTGTATTAAAAATAAAGAAAATGTGTCGACATCCATATTGCGTATTGAAGATATACGTCAGCGAAATGTAGCACTGTAAAAAGAAAATTTCAGTTAAAGCCACACCACATTCATTTTTTCTTGAACGGCAGCAAACTAAATCCGATTTCACGAGAATGCTGGGAATCATCACAGATAGCGGTACATCAAAGGAGGTTCACAAAAGAAAAGA
The DNA here is from genome assembly GCA_038373885.1 of Cheiracanthium punctorium. Lineage (NCBI taxonomy): Eukaryota > Metazoa > Arthropoda > Arachnida > Araneae > Cheiracanthiidae > Cheiracanthium > Cheiracanthium punctorium. The sequence goes on from JAWZYV010011890.1 coordinate 210,239, forward strand.
AGGAGGTGGTCAACTAATTGTTGACCCATAATGTTGTTATGGAAAGGCATCCGTCTTCCTAGCGCTCGTCTTTTCATTTTTCTTTTTGAGGAGAGCACGCAGAAAACTGGAACATAAAGCACAAACTTTGCGAACAAAAATCAGTAAGTCGACTATAAATAATTGGCAGGACTCATCTCCATTTTAGTCATATCTTTTTATTTTTACACCATCTGAAGATCAACATTTTGAAATTTTATAATACACCCTCAAATAAAAAAGGAAAACTGGGGAAGCATTCTTCTAAAAATTATTATGGTGTGCATGGCATTTCGTGCCTACGTTCCGGTGGCGAAGGTTCCCCACTTAAAAGTGAGGACCTCGCCACACAAGTGTTCCCTCAAGTGCCGACAATCAAGGTTAAATTTGGAAATGACAACACCCGGGAAACAAAATTGGTGTTGAGAAGTGGATGGCCATGAGTGAAGAGTTATGGAAACAAGGATAGCAACTGAATTGAGAGACATCTACTTTTATTTATAGCAGTCTGGCACAGAAATGTATCACAGTCAGCAATTACTTGTAGAACAGGATTTCATTGCAAAAGAACTATTAAAAATCACAGCTATGCTTTATCACAGTTAGGCACAGGAAAATATCACAGTCTGAAGAAACTCATAAGTACTGGCAAAAATGGTTTAATGAATTTAAACTTCACAAGCCGTTTAGATTTCAATTTCAAAAGCTGCTTTACCTTGAGAGAACAAGTCCACCGGGAAAACTTCCGATCATTAAGATATGTAAAAATTACGATGAAACACGAAGTTCTATATGACGGCACTTCAAACAGAAAATCTAACTTCTATTTCACTTTAAAAACAGGTTAAAAATAGCGGCATTAAATGTTGATTAAAAACGTACTATCATTTTGAAGATTAAATAGAAGCAGGTTTAGCTGGCTAAAAATAACATATCTGGAACTTAAAGAGCATTACCGCTCGCCAAAACGTCTGTCAACTGTTAATACAGCCTGACTGTCTAATTGCTTAACGGCGACGATCTGCCATGATCGGCCTAACTGCCTCGACTGCTGTCGAACTGCTATCGGTCTGCTTAACTGCTTAACTGTGTCGATTACGGCGAAAGCTCCTCCTTTTATTTGTCACTGCCGACTGCGCATCTCATTTCTGAGTTGTTCTCCGGCTGCGCGGTTGAACGGCATTTACCGGGCTTCGGGACCGCATCGGTGATTGGACGAACAGCTTGAAACAGTTTTCTCCGGGCGATATTCACTTCGCCAACCAACCATTACGCCCGTCCAAGATGGCGGCTGTTGACGAACTGGAGATCAGAGCCATGCGTCTTAAACGATTGTTGACATAAGCCACGGTTAAAGCGAGGTTTAAATTTAACAAAAAGTTATTCCTTTAAGTTCATTTAGCATTTGAATTAAACTGCTTGGCTTTGGGAATTTATTTAATTAACTTTAAGTTGTTGAAACTTTATCTTAACCTTTTATTGTGGCGCTTAAGTTGGAGAGTTTCACAATTCAGGTAAGTCAGAAATTAAATACACATAAGAGTTGGGATATTTATTGTTCACAAATAGCCATTGGGAACAACAAGTACCAACTCCGCAACTGCTAAAAAATGACCGTTAGACCTACTGCTATAGAAAAATGGAGCTCGAACTTTCTGGAACAATTTTAGCAGGTGTTTTTGCGAGCAATATGCTTCTTGTGCAGCAGAGAAAAACCGCAAACACATCTGCTTCATCTGTAGCAAAGATATATGCGAGGAAGGGATGTTATGATTATTCTTTTAGCCGGCGTCAACTGTTATTTTATTTCAAAGCAGCTGATAAGAGGGAAATGATTTAGAAGTACGTTAATGCGCTGTAATTGAGTAGGCCAAGAGGAAAAATGAAAGCTTTAAAAAATAGTTATTATTAAAAACTTTTAAATTAGATTTAGAATAGATTATTAGTTTAAATTTAGACAATATTAATTAGGATTTGTATTAATAATTTTTCATTAAAAAATATGCACGTTGTGTCAACGTGACAGTGTCAATTAATCATACCTGGGAAAAACATACAAACAAATTATGGGGAACAAAATAAGAGAAGAAACTAAGTAGAATTAAAGGTACCAGGTACTAAGCATAGATTCTGAATGCAATGCATATGTAATTTAAGTAGGAATGAAGTTGTTTTAAAATGCTGTTAAAAATCATGAAAGTTTTGCAGATTTTATTAAATTAAGACATTTCAGAGAATAGAAAGTTAGAAACAGTTCTAAAATAACTGCAAGTGTATGAATTGGGCATTTGTAACTGCAGAGTGCAGGGATATGATGGAGAAAATATGGAAGAAAAACAATATGAACTACAAAACAAATTTCGGAAAAAAAACAAGCAAGCATTTTTTGTATCATGTGTCACAGTAGGGTGGTCACAAGTTATGGGGGAAATTTTTTTAAATGTTATTTTTTGGGGCACCCCCCTAAAAGTTGTCAATTGACTAGAAAATGAGATTGGTAATGTTTTAGCTCAATTGCATAATATTAACCCATGTCACATTGAGGTTGAAATCTTGAAAAATTACGATTTTTTGCAAAAATATCTAATTTTTCTTTCTTTTAGTATAAACTATTTGCTCTACAGACCTGGTTTTTGTTTTATTTCATAAAAAATGTTGTTGCTTTGAACTTTTACTCTCAACAAAACCAATATTTAATGACATTCAGTGTTTATTAGGTCAGTTTGTAAATCGTACCAAAATCTGCATTTTTGTAAAATTAGTGACAAAGAGACAAATTAAGAATTTTAAGTAATTTTGACCGTCTTTTGTATTATTTGCATCAAAAAACAAAAAATAAATCCAGAATTTTCAAAACTTAAACTGCAATTCGTGAAATACTTTTATTTATTTGATATGCATTTCTGTGCTTCAGAAGAAAGATCTTGATTTGTATTTCAGTTGAAGCACATCTAAGACAAACCTCTCAAATTTTCTTTATTACAATGCTATTTTTGTTGTCTGTTATTACAGTCAACTCCCGCTAATCCGCGACTCTATAATCCGCGAACGCCTGTAATCCGCGATATACTTCAAATGTAAACAAACTTGTTTGTTTAGATTTTGAGCGGCATTTGACTGGTAGTATTACTGTTATAAAAGTTATTTGATTGGCTGAATGTTATAAAGACATTTATTAATGATTTTCCACAGGTATTTGAAGTAAATAATTTCATGTATTTGAGCATATTATCATGCAATTAAACATACAGAGACTTATATCCTAAGTTGCATGTGTTCAGTGAATGGATGTAAATAATGAACTCCGAAGCAATGCACCGTCCAATTACATCGCTTTACTCTTTTCCTGAATGAAACAAAAAAATAAAAATAAAAAATCAACGAAAGCGTTTGCTCTATCAGAGAGAGAAAAACTCGCAAGACGATCGTAAAGATTGACCGTTACAATTAAAATTGGGTGAAAATATGTAACATGTTTAACTTTAAACGCAAACCCCGATTTGGCAGACGCCACAACAGCTGCGCAATTTTCTGATTCTCCCCCTACCTCACCCTTTTGATCTTCTGTCTAGCGACTTATTATGCAACAAAAACTTTCTCTACATAACTGTAGTTCTGTAGGAAGAAAGAAAGAAAAGCATAAACAGACCACATGGCCTTTCTCTTTGTTTACATTTAACTGCCGGAGGAGCACATGCAGAAATAATGAATCTTCAGCACTTGAAATGTAATGCACGTGTGTGTGTGTGTGTGTGTGAAGAGGATAACATTCTTTTCCTCTTTAGAGCTTATATATTACCATAGATTATTTTTACATAACGAGAAACCGAAAATTACCTCGCAAGATCTGAAATTAATATAATACTGAGATATCAAATATACAAATGATGCACCGCATGCCCCCCCCCCTTCGTGAGCGATCAGTGAAATTTCTCCCTTTCTGATTGAGCTTGTTTATTTTATAATTGATATATATTTAGTTAAAAACGGTCTTTTAAAGAAATTAAAAACAACAACTGCCCTTAAAAAAAAAAAAAAAAAAAAAAAAAAAAAAAAAAAGAATGATTGTTGAAAAACTTCCGGATTTGAGGTCCCTCTAAACATTTTGCAAAAGCAATCATTTGTCAGTGACCAAAAGTTACTGACAATTAGAAGGCTTCAGGACAAAATTTCTGAAGAAAAATTAAAATCTCAAACAAATTACAATCACTGCAATGTTTGAAAAAATGAAAAATAAATAAAAATTTAGAGAGAATTTATTCTTTTAATTTTGTATTAGTAATTGTATTTAATATTAAAAATAGTGTTTTAGTTCAGCAGTATAAATATTTTCTTTCATCTGTCCTTTAGTAAATTCTCTAAATTTAATTGTATTTATATTGACATTTAATTGTGTTTTTATTCAATAGCATATGCATTTTCTTTCATCATTTCCTATTTGTTTAAAGTAAATTGACTATAATTTAAAGGGAAATTCTAAATGTAAAAATGTAAACCAAAAAAAACCCTATAATCCGCAAAATCCTGTAATCCGCACAACCCTTGGTCCTGTTGGGTCCGTGGATGAAATGCCAAGTATGTCATAAAAATGACCCACAGTTTCAGTTGTACCACTAGAGGTGAAGGCTTAAAAAATTGACGACACTTTATATTTTCTCTACTTAAATTTATTTAAACATTGCACAAAAGAACACTTACAAAACAAAAAAATTTAAAAACAATTTCAGATTTTAAGATAAACCAGGTAGCCTGTCATCAGGTAGCCTGTACAGTTGGACGACTAAATTTTCATAGCTATTTGGCAGATTGTCCAACAGCTGGAAAGCGATTTCATCATCAGCAATATCCTTCCCTGCCAATTTTAGGTCTTTCGCAGCTTCCAAAACTTTACCAATGTAATTGTCCATGCCGTCAGACTTTTCATACTGAATTTGAAAGAAAGTTCTAAGAGCAGCTATTCTAGCTCGACTACAGGGCTCGAATGCAGATTTTAAGAGCGCCCATGCTTCAGCTGGAGTTTTGGCTTCATAAAGCAGGCTTTTTAAGTTTTCTTCTATACTAAGGCAGATGATGGCCAAAGCTTTCTTTTCCTTCTTCAAATCCTTAACTTCTGAAGTGGTGCCAGATACATCCTTGGCTGCTTTGTTGACTTCCTCTACTAGAGACTCTGAACAATATTCTGACAGATCTTGGCCTGCTAGGTACATATTGATGCTATATCTCCATAGCTTGTAATTATCCCGGTTTAGATTTGGAAAGGCCGTTACAGTTCCTATAGGTTCACTAGTAGAAACCATATTTCTTAAGTCTTCTTCACCCCAGGTGGCTAAGCAAAACCACGCTCGGGGCTATCACTGTTGGGTCCGTGGATGAAATGCCAAGTATCTCATAAAAGTGACCCACAGTTTCAGTTGTACCACTAGAGGTGAAGGCTTAAAAAATTGACGACACTTTATATTTTCTCTACTTAAATTTATTTAAACATTGCACAAAAGAACACTTACAAAACAAAAAAATTTAAAAACAATTTCAGATTTTAAGATAAACCAGGCCATCTGCAATAAATTTAAATGGAAACATTTCCAGTTCCAATGCAAGCCTTTTATAAAGTATCTGGCAGAAATACATCATGCCCTTCCCATGACTAGGGCAACCTTCTAGCTGTATCAGCAGCCTGGCCTGTGTGTTTTCTCATAAAGCAGACACTTTATATACTATATAAAACAGGTTAATTTTACAGTTACAGAATAAAAAAGTATGCAACATTTGCATAAAATAAAGGTTCAATAAATTTGCATATTGAAAACAACCTCAGAAAATTGCCTTTCACTTCAGGCTTTTCACTCTTCACCCATGGTTTAAGCATTAGTTAAAAGTCCTACCCTAACCAGAACTAATTCTCTTACCCTCATGATTCTTTAGAGAACCTAAGCATCTATTTGTCAAAAGGAAGACCCTTAATTTTCAGGAAGCATGACATCATTAAACTACTGGGCCATAGTTCAGAGGCCATTTCCATCCAGCAGCAGTAGTCAACAACTAAACACAACAACTTTATTAAATATTAAGCTTAGGTTTTTAAATTTTACTTTGAAGTTGTCTTGGGTCTTCAATGAATAAAAAGTATATTATTTCAATTTTATTTATTTAATTTTTTTTTCCAATAAGAAGTAGGGGTTTTATTTTGTTTACATTTTTAACATATTAGAGATACTACTATTTAGGGTTATGAAGAAGTTTAAAACCATTTGAATTTTATTTTTAAACTGATATTAATTACTTTTAGTTGAACTTTCATACAATTAAGATAGGTTTAACCCATGGGTGAATGACATAAACAAAAGCCTAATTGGCACATGAAAAAAAACTTTATGAAATAGATGGCTGATGCAAGGCCAGGGGAAAACAATTGGGCAAAATAAATTTTTAGCATCTTAAATTTGAATTCAGTTAAATATATTTAGTTTAATAAAAATTATTTAGCTCCAACAAAATGCCCCCCTTTCCCCAGGCCCTGCATTAGCCAAATAACCATTCACAATAGAATGAAAACGCATCAAAGGGCAAAGCCTTTGTAAAAATGTCAGCCACATTGGCCTTTCCTGACACATGTTTAAATTGAAATTTGTCTAAATTTTCTTTCACATAAAAAGTCCTTGTATCAATATATTTTGTTCTTGAATTTTCTACATTATTTTTTGAAAAAAACAGAGTACTTTGGTTGTCACAGTAAACAAGTGGTTTTTCCATTTTTAAATTTAAGACTTTTAATTCATCCAATATTCTTAGTAACCAACACATTTCTTTAATAGCATCTGATAAAGCAATGTATTCTGCCTCCATACTAGATAGGGCAGTACATTTTTGTTTGGACGAATTCCAAATGACTGGTACTTCATCAAGCAGGAGAACATAACCACTAATTGACTTTCTGCTGATTAAATCTGAAGCCCAACTGGCATCTGAGTACACTTTTAAATGATTGTTTGAAATTCTAGATAAATTTATTGAAAAATGTTTAGTATTAACTACATATTGGAAAATTTGACACAAGTATTTCCAATGTGTCCACGAGGGTGCACTTGAAAATTGGGACAGAGCTATTACAGAGTATTGAATATCAGGTCGGGTTCTTGAAGCAAGGTACAAGAGGCAGCCAACTAATTCTCGATAAGGAACATCAATGTTTACTGCTTCAGAAGTTTCATTTAACATTGCACCCGGGGAAATCAGTAATTTGCATTTAACCCTGGGGATATCTTTAAAAACTTCTGTTAATTTTTCAATATATTTTTGTTGGTGCATAAGAACCCGTTCATTTACTTCTTCAAATTCAACGCCCAAAAAGTTTTTAATTTTTCCTAGAATTTTAATTTCAAATTTTGATTTAATGAGATTTACCACTTCATTTAAAATTTTGTTATTTTCAGCAAAGATTGCAAAATCATCTACATATACTAGTAGAATTACTTTAAATTTATACATGTATAAGCAGTTACAACTACCCATTTTTATTAAACCCAATTCTTTGAACGTACTGTCTAATTCTAAAAACCATTCTCAACCTGCTTGATGAAGCCCATAAAGGGCTTTAACCAATTTCATTACATAAGATTTTTTACCTCTCTCAAGGAATCCTTCAGGCTGCTCAATGTAAATCAATTCATTTAGTGGTGCATAAAGATATGCACACTTTATGTCCAAATATAAAGTTATCCAATTTTTGTATATACTAAAAATGACAAAGAAAACCCTGACCAGGGAAAATGAAATTACAGGTGAAAAAGTGTCAAAATAATCGATCCCTCCTATTTGTTGGAATCCCTGAGCTACAAGGCGCGCTTTAAAGACTTTAACCTTTTGCGACTCACTTTCTTTAACTGTAAAGACCCACTTGCTGCCCAATACTCTAGCTTGGTCAGGTCTGGGAACTAGTTCAAAAACTTCCCTTTTCTTTAAAGTCTCTATTTCTGTTTTCATAGCCTCGTGCCATTTTTGTTTTTCTGGTAGACCCTGGGATTCCTTAAAAGTTTTTGGAATTTTTATATCTGCACAAAGTGCCTCGCCTTCAGATTTAGTTTCCTCAGATTCATCCTCATCCACACTACTATCACTGAATGTTACTTTCCTTTGGGGTGTCCAACTGAAGTCTTTGGGGTCATATGGTATGTCCCTTTCCTTACAATATTCTTCTACTTCTTTTTTACTTCGCAGCCTGACCCCTTTTTCTGGATAGTAATAAATATCTATACGGCCTTTTGTTTTCCCCATCCTTCTTGGTATTTCTACCCTCTTCCAATCAATTTTAGGAGGTGATAATTGGGTTGAATCATGACTAGGTAAATTCAGTGAATCACTATCAAAGTTTTTAAAATCATTAAATAAATTTATATCAACTGTACTAAAATCTTTGTTTTCTGTTTCAAATTTGAGATCATTTTCATTTATTTTTAAATGCTTAGTTTCTTCAACTAAAGTTACCCCCGGGTACCGTATTCTGTATCCCTTTGTGCTGGAAGCATACCCTATCAAAATTCCCTTCCGGGCTCTTTTATCAAATTTGCTTTTATGTTTAGGAATATGGGCAAAAACTTTACTACCTATAATTTTTAAGTGTTTCACTGAGAATGTTTTATTTATCCAAATATTTAAAGGGGCTTTACCATTTAACTTTTTATGTGGGAATCTATTTTTAAGATAATTCTGTGTTAACACTAATTCTGCCCAAAGTGAATGGGGCAATTCAGTTTGGAATAATACAGAACGAACACCATCCAATAAACTTCTGTTAAGCCTCTCGGCAATCCCGTTCATTTGGGGCGAATATGGGTTAGTTTTTTCATGCCTTATTCCCTGCTCTCTTAAAAATTCCTCGAATTCATTTGAGATAAACTCTCCTCCCTGGTCGGTTCTAATTGCTTTTATCTTCTTACCTTTCTGTTTTTCTACAAAGGCTTTATACTGTTTAAAAATTTTAAAGCTTGATCTTTTGTTTGAAGGGTGTACACAAATGAATATCTTGAGAAATCATCTACTACAGACATAAAATATCTAGCATTACCCAAAGAAGGGACAGGGGAAGGGCCCCAAAGGTCCAAATGTAAAAGTTCAAGAATTTCAGAAGTTTGGATCCTATCTATTTCTGGGTGACTCGCTCTAGTGCTCTTGGCAAGGTTGCAAAATTCACATTCCTCAGCCTTACTTTCTAATTTATTTAAACCAATAACATTTGAAGATTTTGAAAATTCCACAAGAGTTTTACTATTATAATGGCCAAATCGAGAATGCCATAACATTAAATTTTTGTTTGTAATAAAAGCTCCTTCTGCCGAATCATTATTTACATAACTTGTTAAAATTGAATAAAATCTGTCCTTGAGAGGGGCAAAAAACACAACCTCACCCTTTTCATTACAGACACTTCCTTTGTCATTAGAAAAATTCACTTTAAAACCCTCCTCACATAAACATCTGACTGAAACCAAGTTTTTGCACATATCAGGTGCATAATAAGCATTTTTTAAAGTCAAATTGTAAGTAACAGTACCTGAAGGGATTTGAAGACTGACATCACCAACCCCCAGTATTCTTGTAGATCCTTCTGCTGTTGCGGCACTGCTGTTCATAGGCTCCAGGTTCTGGAACGCATTTCTTCTAGTGATGAAATGACATGTTGCAGCACTGTCTAACACAACTTCTAAAGAGGGCGATTCACTTAGGAGAGCTGCAAAATGTGCTTGCTTGTCTCCTTCAGTCTGCTTTTGGGGACCCTGATGAATAAGCTTGTTTGAGAATTTCCTTTGTTGAAAGTCCTTTTTCTGGGGTGGTCGATTCTTCAGTTGAAACCAACTCCTCTTTAAATGCCCAGGCTTCCCACACTGGTAGCATATTATTTCTTTTCTGGACCAGGTATTCCTCTTTTTCACGGAGACCAGAGCTTGATGATTAACAGTCTCCGTTACCTTGCACTTTTGACGATCAGCTTCGGCCAGCAGCTGTTTTCTAATTTCTGAAGTTGTAAATTCTTCATCAGGTAGCCTGTACAGTTGGACGACTAAATTTTCATAGCTATTTGGCAGATTGTCCAACAGCTGGAAAGCGATTTCATCATCAGCAATATCCTTCCCTGCCAATTTTAGGTCTTTCGCAGCTTCCAAAACTTTACCAATGTAATTGTCCATGCCGTCAGACTTTTCATACTGAATTTGAAAGAAAGTTCTTCTAAGAGCAGCTATTCTAGCTCGACTACAGGGCTCGAATGCAGATTTTAAGAGCGTCCATGCTTCAGCTGGAGTTTTGGCTTCATAAAGCAGGCTTTTTAAGTTTTCTTCTATACTAAGGCAGATGATGGATAAAGCTTTCTTTTCCTTCTTCAAACCCTTAACTTCTGAAGTGGTGCCAGATACATCCTTGGCTGCTTTGTTGACTTCCTCTACTAGAGACTCTGAACAATATTCTAACAGATCTTGGCCTGCTAGGTACATATTGATGCTATATTTCCATAGCTTGTAATTATCCCGGTTTAGATTTGGAAAGGCCATTACAGTTCCTATGGTTTCACTAGTAGAAACCATATTTCTTAAGTCTTCTTCACCCCAGGTGGCTGAGCAAAACCACGCTCGGGGCTATCACTGCTGGGTCCGTGGATGAAATGCCAAGTATGTCATAAAAGTGACCCACAGTTTCAGTTGTACCACTAGAGGTGAAGGCTTAAAAAATTGACGACACTTTATATTTTCTCTACTTAAATTTATTTAAACATTGCACAAAAGAACACTTACAAAACAAAAAAATTTAAAAACAATTTCAGATTTTAAGAAACCAGGCCATCTGCAATAAATTTAAATGGAAAAATTTCCAGTTCCAATGCAAGCCTTTTATAAAGTATCTGGCAGAAATACATCATGCCCTTCCCATGACTAGGGCAACCTTCTAGCTGTATCAGCAGCCTGGCCTGTGTGTTTTCTCATAAAGCAGACACTTTATATACTATATAAAACAGGTTAATTTTACAGTTACAGAATAAAAAAGTATGCAACATTTGCATAAAATAAAGGTTCAATAAATTTGCATATTGAAAACAACCTCAGAAAATTGCCTTTCACTTCAGGCTTTTCACTCTTCACCCATGGTTTAAGCATTAGTTAAAAGTCCTACCCTAACCAGAACTAATTCTCTTACCCTCATGATTCTTTAGAGAACCTGAGCATCTATTTGTCAAAAGGAAGACCCTTAATTTTCAGGAAGCATGACATCATTAAACTACTGGGCCATAGTTCAGAGGCTATTTCCATCCAGCAGCAGTAGTCAACAACTAAACACAACAACTTTATTAAATATTGAGCTTAGGTTTTTAAATTTTACTTTGAAGTTGTCTTGGGTCTTCAATGAATAAAAAGTATATTATTTCAATTTTATTTATTTAATTAATTTTTTTTTCCAATAAGAAGTAGGGGTTTTATTTTGTTTACATTTTTAACATATTAGAGATACTACTATTTAGGGTTATGAAGAAGTTTAAAACCATTTGAATTTTATTTTTAAACTGATATTAATTACTTTTAGTTGAACTTTTATACAATTAAGATAGGTTTAACCCATGGGTGAATAACATAAACAAAACTTAAGCCTAATTGGCACATGAAAAAAAACTTTATGAAATAGATGGCTGATGCAAGGCCAGGGGAAAACAATTGGGCAAAATAAATTTTTAGCATCTTAAATTTGAATTCAGTTAAATATATTTAGTTTAATAAAAATTATTTAGCTCCAACAGGTCCCATTGAGTGCGGATTAGAGGGAGTTGACTGTATTTACTTTTAGAATGGACATGAGGATATGGGTAAGGAAGGGCTATGCCTCCACTAGTTCCCATATTATCGTTACGATTTACATACTGGTATAACGTAAAAGTGGTTCAACACTAACACATATCTTTTCGGTGCAGGACACTTGACGTGCAATAAGACTCCGAAGACAAAAAATTCGAATACAAAGACTTGATCTCATCAAAAGCAGATTTTAAAGTTCTGATTTAGAGGGTGTTGTTGTTCACTGGGATGGAAAAATGCTTCCTCTATTATAGAATATATTTAGAATAAAGAAAATGTCTTTATATTTAGAATAAAGAAAATGTCTTTATATTTAGAATAAAGAAAATGTCTTTATATTTAGAATAAAGAAAATGTCTTTATATTTTGAATAAAGAAAATGTAAAGAAAATAGCGATTTTAATTGGCTGTGGCAATGAAGAACAGTTAATAGGAGTTGCTCAGCTTGAAAATAATATGAGAATAACTCTTAGGCAAAAGCTGTATTTACAGCAGTTGAAGAATGGGAGGCAGTTGGTAAATTCAGGCAATGTGTTTTGATTCCACTTGTTGCCTTAGGGGAACATGCATTTTTTGCTGCAGCAATTACTGGATCGAAATCTATATTTACCTTGTCGCCATCATATTTTAGAAATCATCCTAAAATCTGTTTTGATTGCAAAGTGGGCGAAGCTACTGCTCTTCATCCAGATATTTTTTTTTAAATTTCAGATTGGGTGGTCTAAGTTGGACAAGACAAAGTACAAAACTGCTATTGAAGATGAAACTATTACATAAAGAATGCAAAATTTGGAAGAAATTTCAAAATTTCTTGCAGAACATTTAAGAAATCAACTGGTCAGGGATAACTATAAATAATTAACCCAACATTGTTTAATTTTTATAGGAGTCTCCCCAAATAGACATTTCTTTCAGAGTATCTGGTGCTGTTCATTATGCAATGTGGGTGTCTACGGCAATTTATTGTCTCAAAATATTTCTTTTCAGACATCAGGTTGCATTAACAGATTTAGAAAAAGGAGGTATTACAGACATTTGTTTATTTATAATAAATATTCATGTAAAGGTATGGCTCAACATTCCCACTCAGACTTTAGACCCAATCAAGATTTAAAATTATTGCAATACTGAAAATTTATTAAAGAGGCTGCAAACAAAGATCTATAAAATGATAAGCAATCTTTGGTATCTTAACTTGGAGCAAGTTGCATTTCAGTTTTTGATGACACTTGGGCAAAAAAAGTCAAAATAAGCATGGCTGTAAAATTAATTGCATTTGAAGAAAAATGATGATGTAAGAGCAATAGTGTTTCAACGAAGTGGATCATTTATTGAACCAAAAAGTTAATTTTTTTATTTCATCTCGAACAGTAATTTTTTTTAAGAGATTTAATTTTAATATACAATTTTTGAATACTGATCCCAATGTATGGTGTGAAAATCAGTACTTTTGAAAGAAAAAAAACTGAAAGCTTTTAAGGTTTTTAATGATCAGATGAAAGGGAAGTAAAATTATCCCAGGATTCAATTCCTGTTTAACTGAAGATGAAGAACAAAAGCAGTTTTTACTATAGGTAGTATCCAAATGTGGAAAAACTTTTCCAGACTCTTCGAAAGAAACACTATCTAAGCCTTGCCACTTTAACAGAAAATTGTAAACAATAATTTATTTTCTTTATAATGTGCTTCCTCTTAGATACATAACTTTAATAATCAAATATATCTAAACGTTAGTCGTTAACAATTGTATGCCTTCTTTGACCTTATTTTCTGTTAATTCTTTTACTTAAATTTCAGATTTTTTTAAATTACAACCTTTATTTTTTTGCACAAAAAAGAAAGAAAAACAAAAGGAGGAAAGACGAAATATAATTTTTTGAACTTTCATAAAAAAGCCAACTTTTAGGATTCGGATCGTATCTAGTCCTGAAAAAAGCATAGATATATGCTTTTTTTAGGACTAGATATGATCCGAATCTTACCCTCTGAGCATTTTGAAAATGGACAAATAATTTAAAGTTGTTTTCAAGGTAAAATTTTCATGCAATTTTTTAATTATAAAAAAATAAAATTTTTAACAGTGTTGGGATTATAAATATTAGTTGGCAACCTTAATATCTTAATATTTGACTTCATTTTAAGTAAATTAACGTTTAAAATTCTTTGACCGTTTCAAAAAGAGGTGCCGTAAAATAAACCATTTCCTTAAATTTCCAAAATACAAATAGATTCAATAAAGCAACAAAAATAAACTTAATATGGCTTAGTGATCGTATAGATTTAAAAGCTGTACAAAACCGTTGATGTTATATCTAAATTTCTGCAAAAACCCTATGAAGTTCGAGTGAAAAAGAAAATGCACACAAACAAAAGAAATACACTTTAGATATGTTGAACAGTTCATTTATTAACACTAACATTAAACAACTATAATAGATTTAAACACCTGAAGCACCAGCTATCTCTTAACAATGTATTTACAAGCGATCTTAAGGAACTATAATCTTTAAATCTGCCCAACTTTTTCACATATTTTGATAATTTCTAGAATATAATGCACTAACATAACATTTAGCTTGACAAATTTTACTAAATTACAATTATCTTCCAACATAATACCTTTTGCTGAACATACCAAAACAATTCACATGAGGCACACTAGAACCCAATCTTTAAACATCTACTTCATTTAGTCCAAAGACTACAAAAATTTATTTTGATTGATCTTAGTAAACCCCATATTAATCAAATTAAACAATATTACCCGAAAATATCACATATTAATGCCTCTTATTACCCTAAAAAAAATTAGCTTACATTTCTGGCTTAAACCCACATGTCACACAAAAAAAAATTAAAGTGGCTGACAAAAAAAAAAAATATATATTAGTTAAAGGAAGCATGCATAAAAAAAAAACTTATCCATGGGTTAATGATTGGAGGGCCCTCCTAGGAATTTTTTTCACTCAAGTCTCATCGTCCAAGATCCTTCCAAAGACGCCGTCCATTGGTGCCATCGCTCCAGTCGTCTCTCAGGGAAAAGGCCGCAGCAAGGGTAGTCTAGACAACAGCAGGGACAGGAGAGAGAGACGCCGCTTCTCGTGCAGATATTTATAGCCATCATCATACTCTCGTACTCAGCCTTCGATTGCTGCAGCGAAAATGTTGGCCATTGAGTTGATGTTTAAGTCAGCACCCCTTATTGACTTCGTAATTACAGTCTCAAAAAATTACTTTGTAAATAACGATGTGTATATTTTAGTAAACGAATATTCTTTGCACTTCCACTTGAATTTAATAACTCCTTATTAATTATTTGCAAGATGTAAAACACATCGTGAACGGCCGTAAAAATTCTTGTTCCTTGAATCTGGCAACGTCAAAGACGCGGGAACGCATGTATCTGCCAGGATCGTACCAACTCCAAAAGAAAATGGATACCCAGTACTGATTGTTGTAAATCAAAAGAAAATTAGTAAAAAATTAAAATTGTTAAAATTTATTAATGTTAATATATTAATTAAGGGAACTAGAAGATCGTTATATAAAAAAAAATTTGTCAGCCACAAAAAAAAAATGTCAGCCACCAAAAAAAAAAAAAACACAAAAAATACTAAATGTAAAATTCATTATCAAAATCATTAAGGTAGTTTTCGACATATGTGCAACCCATTATGAAAGAAACTATATCAGGTATTTCACTTAGAAAAATATGTATCTGTCATTTAGCGCACAATTAATGACAAGCACATGGATCTCTAAATTACAAATCCAACTGACACAAAACCCCCCATAATGTCCTCACATACCACAAAAACTTAATTTCTCTGGGCAAAATTATCCTAAATAAAACTTTCTTTAATTATTTTCAAAAAAGAACTTTTAAATACAATAAAAACCCGTTAATTTTCCACTTAGTCCAAATGTTATTTATTCCCTACGACATAACAACAGGAAGATTTGCAATTATTTAAAAAAAAGGCTTCTAAATTACACACAAGCTTTAATATCAAACATGTTTTATGATATCTCAGTGTTACAAATGATTTTTATTATAGATGTATTGCAGTGAAAACTGGAATAAAGTGGACGGGATTTGACATCACAACTGCTTGGAGGGTTAAATTTGTGAGTTTTTACATAAAAGTGATGTGTGACTCATCAAGGCTGGAAGTTTTCTTCTGAAACGAGAACAACATCATGTTTCTAGACTCAATTTTATCCATTTTATGATGAAAAGACTGCTTTTTTGAGAAAAACTGCGATTTTTCTAAACCTTAACCTCAATTCAGCACTGGTTACTATTATGCAAATGAGCTAAAACTTTACCAATTTCATTTTTGAGCCTATTGGCAACTTTTGGGGGGATGCCGCCCCCAAAATTCGAAAGTTGATTTCTTGTGACCACCCTACTGTCACAGTCTAAACTTTGTACTAAATGATGCCACAAGAACCTCAGCACCAACAGTTACCCTTTTTGAAACAATTCAACAATTGTGTAAAAACACAATCTTTGAATTGTTCCAAAACGAAACAGCTCCTCAAGAAAATGGTGAAGCAAAATGTAGTGTCTGGCACAATCATTTAAGTCATAATCAGTATTGTTGCTTTCTCTCCTATTGAGAAAACTTGGAAAGCACATACTGAATCACTCAAAGCAGTAAGATACCAGATCAGGCAAATCATTTTTCATTTCATTTATCCAATGCCCACATGTGGTTCTTCCATCATTTTATGCAGAGCCTCTTAGTTGTGATAAATAATGACATCAGTTGAGCGTATAAGGACCAATAGATCTGCAGATGCTCTGCATCTATTCTTGTCTGGTTTACACAATGGACAAATCTCATTAGAAGATAGGCAGATTGTGCAAATCTAACAAGCACTTTGGGACCTGTATGAAAATGTATCATTTAAAGACAAATTGTGGAAATTCTTTGACTGTAACAATTGAAGATTTTGGTTCCTTAGTGTCACTGACTACATGGTATGATGTAATGTTTCAAATAAACATTTCTAGTAAGATATTAAAATCAAACATCCTCAACTTACCTCAAGCTGTATATGTTTTGAAGTTTGTTGGGGACTTTCTGATAACTTTCAGAAAAATGGTTTGTTAAATTGTAAGTCAAAGCCAAAGAGTTGTTGAAGATTTAGAAAGAAAAAAAAAAGAAGGAAGAAGTAATTTGATTACAAGCTAATGATAAAATACCAATTGACCTCCGAGAGATTTAAAGCTGATTTTTTTATAACACTTCTGAAACTGCCTAAAAGGCTGCACAAGAGAGGTTCAACAGCTTAAAATCAAACTTTAAAAATTTGATTTTCTTAATTAGGCAAGTGGGAGTGTTTAAGCTGATTAATTTTGTCAACAAACCAACATAAAAAATTCCAGAGCTGGGGATCGGACCCAGGACTACAGCTTAGCAAGCGGGTGCTCTATTACTGAGCCACTGAGCTACTCTGGGAAATCACTTTCTACAGAACTTTATTATCGCAAGGGCAAATTGGGACTTTGCCTAGGGCCCCTGGCTCGAAAGGGCCCCCCAATTTCAAATTTTGTTCTGAAATATTCTTTATATCAAAATTTCATAAAAAATAAAACAAATTTCATAGATGGGGTCCCAAATTCATCAATGGTCGAGGCCCCCTTGTTGGTCATAATCGGCCCTGACTTTCTAAAAATTTGATTTTCTTTTTATATGCCCAACAGAGAGGACTGATTTTAAGTACAAAGAAGACCTCTTTTGAGATGGGAATGACAGCGACATTACAGAAGCTGAATTTAGTGAGGAGTTCATCTCTATTACAGACTTTATGCCAAATAAAAGTATACTGCTGGTCACCCACTTAAATGCCCCCATAATAAAATGGCCATACCTTCAGGCTGTTGTAGTGGACAATGAATAATCAGCAAGTTAGCATGCATTTTTTTTTTTTTTAAATACACTTTACTTTTATATCTTAGCTATTCAAAATTTATCATTTCGATGCATTGTTTGGTGTCAATTAAATCATAATTGTTTTTGAAAACAAATATAATTATTAGTCAAATACTTGCTGAAGGGGAGGGAGGATGTTACACTAAATTTTTTTGGTAGAATATTACTTAAATTGAAACTAATTTATGCATATGAAATCAAGGACACCCCTAGGATACATTGTGCTGTGTAGGAGTTGTCACGAGTTAGAAATAGAGCTTGCCATTGGCCAATTTGACATAGTATAGTACTAAAATCCAAGAAAAGAGATACACAACTTTCCTGCACTATGCAGACACTGTATGTTTCACTAATCATAATTGTATTATTAATGAACAGTAACTAAAACCGTGTCACTAAAAAATGAGAGCAATGAATAACATACTGTAACACTTTTTTAAATCAGCAATTAAAAGCTAAAAACAATATATGTAAGTCAAGAATGGACCAGAAAAGCAATGATAGCAATCTTCTTGGCAAGTGTAGATAACTTTTTACTGAAATATTTCTGCTGCAAAGTACTGATTTATTTTTCAGATACATACAAGAAGCACCCCCCCCCCTCCCAAGTGCTCATATCTTTAGTGTTTTTTCTGCTCATAAATATCTTACAAATTTTAAATGTAAAATACGTTAATGTAAATTACCTTGACTATAAAAACATGAATTATAACAAACTCTTGTCCCATTTCATAGAATCATTGCTAGAAATTGCCAGCTTTGAAGCTTCTTTCAAACCAAAATAACAATTACTTGCCTATGGGCAACATATGAATTGACGGTAATAAGACATTTTAACTCTAAAATAACCTGATTGGCTTATTGAAACAAAAACTATCTATAATTGGAGGTAAAAATTTAATATACTTTTCATCCCATGTGATTTAGGGAGAAAGCAAATATTTCTAGAAAGCCGAAAAACTTAACTAGAGAAAAATACAGAACTGGTGGGCTTTCTGCCACTATGTGAAGAAGACAGACCAACGAATTCCTGTATTTATTCATTTAATAAATGGGAGTAAATGAGAAAAAAAAACTGTATTTTTAAAATGGCCGAAGTTATTAAATTTAGAATAGACAAAGTGAAACCCAGATGATTAAAAGTATGTGATGATCAGCACCACAAGTGTCATCTTATCACAGAAAATTCTTTTCCTTCCTTTCTTTCTGGTGTGGGAAATGGATTTTAGATACATTACAACTTGTCATACATTGAATTAAAAAAAAAAAAAAAAAGATATTGCATACATTTGTCTCAGTTTTTGAATTCATAATGGTATCCTTTGAACACAGTACTCTGAGGTGATGCTTACCTTGCTTACTGTGCCGGGCAGCTCCTGTATGAAATCGCAGATGCATCAGCATTCTCTTCAAAATGGCATTCAAGATTTTAATGCAAAGAATTTTTCAGGTTAAATGCATTAAATATTTCAAATTAATAAACTCCTTGTTTTATTTGACGTAGGGAAAAACTTCAATCAATATTTTTTTAATTTTACAAAATTCCAGATGCCATTAGAGTCGGCTTTAAGAAAATTGGGGGGGGGGGGGAGGGAGTTTATGGTAGTTTTCTGTGTGTAAATTATAGACATTAATGATAAATTGTTATCTGGCAATCATTTTAATTTTAATTAATAAAAAATTATTCATATTTATATTACAAGAAAAATAATAGAATCAACTAACTAAATACACAATTCACATATTAATTGGAAAATATTTGAAGAAATGGGGTGAGGGACACAGGCCCAACAGACCACCCCTTTAGCCAGCCAATAGAGCAGAGAATATCTTGAATAGCAGAAACACACAAAAATAATTTTCACATAGATACAGCTGATAGAAAGATAATAAAAAAATAAATGAATACATGTATTTACATTGTTCTTTTGCTTCTGCAGTTCAATTTCTTCACTTAAAAGTATATATTTTGCTTTCTGCTTATTTAAATCATCATTTAACTCAACCAACAAAGTTTCTTTTTCTTTCAACCTGGAAGCAAATAGAAATAACTATTAGAATTAATCAATATTCATAATCTTTAAATAAAAAAAGGGCCCCTACTCTTTCTTAGCATTTGCACTTCTCCTCCATGTAAATGTATTATTTTACAATAGAGAAAATTCAAACTTCATGAAGTCAAACATAAGCTCAAAGTACTCATGAGGTTAAATATAAGCTAAAGTACTCAAATGATTCGAGTACTAAATATTTTGAACCTAAAAGAAGAATTTCTAAGCAGCAGAATTTCAAAATGGCACAGTAATGATTCATATATATCACATATTATATATGGATTTATGCACATTAATATTTGCAGAAAAATTGCACACAGCATTAAGGTGGTTTACCACTTTCTGGCCATAACAAAAAAATTGCAATCTATTCCTTTTTCTTAAGGAATTCTCACTTACAGAGCACTTACCAAACCTTCACAGCAGCACCATCAATTGTCCAACTCACAAGCTACTACTTACATTCAAAGGGGAGAGGAATAATAGAAAGTTCTGAAAAATAGCAGCCTAAATGTTTAAGTAGTAGTCACTCTTCCTCTTTTTTTCCCCCTCCCTCCAACTAGTAGGGTTTTTTTTTTAATGGGTTTTTGAGCTAAAATAGTAGGCATAGTAGGTTGATGATGAAACTAGTAGCATTTTAGAAGGCAGTAGCAATCCTGTACACAGAAGTCCATTTAGACTTTAAAAGGTTATAATGAAAGTCAAATGCATTTCTTTGAATTCTGAAGTTTCCATAAGCTTGGAACTGATGGCATCTGCTTCACTATGACTTAAGCCTATTTTCATAACACTACTAAAAGAAGAAGTGAAGAAATATACATACAGTTTATCCTTCTCACATAATAATTTCTCAGAAATTTCTTGATTCTAAAATAGAAAAAAAAAAGTTAATCAACAAATGTGCAATTATTATATGCAATAAAATATACTATTAGAATATATATATTAAAAAACATATACCATATTAGCCCGAAAGTAGCACGATATTTTATGACTTATTTTTTCCCCATTAAACACCCGACTCATTCTAAATTAGAGGTCTAGACTTTTGTGGGATACTGAAAATATGAATGAGAATACTGGCGACACCAATGCAACATCAGATTCTAAAAACAGGTCATATTCTGAATAAAACTTCCTTTTCACTAATTTACTTCTTGTTACTTCCCTTACATCAGTGCTCCCCAACCTTCTCATTGCCGCGGACTGATGGGAAAGGTGAGGAGGTCATTGATTCTATATACTTTAGATTATTTTGATTTAATAATTTTAATTTCATTGTATTTAAACATGACTTATAAAGTAAAATACAGTTACATAGAAAATAAATATACAGTGAATTAACATTTTAACTCACTAGAACGCTAAATCAATGAAAACCCTGAGCTTGTTTCTTTGCAACGAGTTAGTTCAATCTGGAGGTAACAGGACCAAAGTGCATTGCTTATGGCCAGATTATTCCATTGTTTTGTTTTGTTTGTGGTCACTGCACACAAAAAAAACTTCGCTTCTTATATGATAGGTTGGCAGAAATGGCAATAGGAATTTAATTGAATGCAATTTCAATCCATAATGTTGATAATAATTAACAACAAACTAATTTAGAATAGTTACAAGATTTCTTTTGCTACAAAGGTATGAATAAGCAAAATCCTGACAAAGGCGAAACCTGAGAGAAACACAACCCAGTAAATAAAATTGAAATAATTTAATATTCTCTCTGCATGGCTATCTGTCAACCCCTGGTACCATTTGTGCCACAGTCCGGTACTGGGGGTTAGGGCACTGCCTTACATTATCTATTTTTGTTTTATGTTCCTTAATTATTATTTTCTCGAATGTAAGTGTTATTTACTTATTAAATAAATGCTTATCTGATTAATTTTATTTTCTCTAAATTCTTTAACAAAAAATGAACAGAATTGATATTTTTTTTTTTTGGGGGGGGGGGGGGGCACATCTTTATGAAAAATTTAGGTGTTGCATTCAATTCGGTGTCATATTCAGTGGCGTACACACAGATAATGTACGGTACTATGGTTGGTTTGTATGGCTACTATGTAAGATTTATTATCCAAATTGGTACTTTATCATGAAAACAAGAGCTAATCTCAACTTTCTATGGTTATTTTCGTGTTTAGCGAGATAAAATACTCTGGAAATAACTATGCTTGAGCTGGAAACATTTTTGGTGTTGCCTAGTGTTATCTGAGCTAGGGTTCTAGGCCGGGGACGGGATTGCCCTCCCTAGGGGACTTTCTAAGGATACCTAACCCGTATTTAAGCGAAGTTTCATAGAAAACCACGGGAAACTCAGAACGGTTAGGTCGGCAGACGCGACCTGGTTTTGAACCAAAGGCACTTTCCGTCTCCCAGTTGAAATTGCTAGTGCTATTTCCATTGGTGGGGCTAACAGCAGAAAAGAGAGTCTACACATTTTCTCGACTCAGGCCAGTCTGGACTCTTACTGACTGACTGGAGGGTTTGCCATAAATAGCTTCCCTGCAATGTTGCCAAACCAATATGGCAGGGTTGCCACAATAAACCATTCATCGTCAATTTTTGTCCCCCCCCCCCCCCCACAAAAAAGAAAAAGTAGGATGTATATTGAAGCTTAGCCTGTAAAACGAATCTCAATATTTTCACAAACCCACTTTTCCATTTAGTTCTCCATTTTGATGCAGTATTTCTTGTCCATCACCAACATTTCTTTCTCTGGTCACAGCCAGCTGCTCTGCAAGTCTCTCATTTTCTAATCTCAGTTCTTTAAGTTCAGAAAGTAATTTATTTTCTGTTGCTTGCGAGGAAAGTCGTTTTACTTGTATTTCAAGATCATCAGAATGTTTCTTTAAAAGAAAAAAGAATTTATTAATTTCATGCTTTCCCGAATTTTGCATTTCTATTTTTAACATTACATCCTTTAATCAATAACTTTATATATTTTGCCCCTTTTTTAACAAATAATAATAAAATTAATGTATACAAAAATCTTATTTGACATCACTGGATTGTAACGAAAACCATGTTTGATAATAATTTAGGATAAAATTAAGCATATTTCAACTGCACAAGATATGCTCATAAAGAACACATTTTAAAATTATTTATAAGATTAAATGAGAAAATGAAACTTAAACAATTTCTATACTTAGGTTCTTCAAACAGCAAATATTTTCTTGATTTTACTGCAAAATTCAATTTTTCTTGCATTTCCCTGACCTTTCTTCAATTTCTGCTAATTTCCCTGACTTTCCCTGATATTCCCCGACTTTCCAGGTCTGTAGAAAACCCTGCACTAGTTCCCAGCTTCCCCAAAATCTTATATCTTAATTTCCAGCAAAGCAGCCAAAGGATTCTCTTCCCCATCAAAAAAAAAGGTGAAATTCCTCTGTTACCAATTCTTGTCAATGTGGAATTTTCCATTTGGAATAACATTAGGGGTAAGGGTCTTCTTACTATGCTTCATAAGAAAACCTATTGTAACTGCTTTTTACAGAGTGTCCACCAATGTCAGGAGGTAAAAATAGTATCATTAGTAGCCTCACCGATACAACAAAGTCGCCACTTAGTAGCCATTTTCTTAATTTTAGTTGCTAAAATAGTAGCATTTTTGCAGTAGTACATTTATTTTTATAGTATGATTAGGGATTGCAATCTGGAAATCCAGATCCGGCATCGGATCCAGAAAGTACTAAAAAAGGAAAAGACTACATATGAAAATGAAGGAGATTGCACACAGAAAATGCCTGTCTTATATTCATGACTATTTGTAGGCAATAAAACCAACAAGTGTGGAAGCTGAAAGGGTCTTTTCAGCCACTGGCTATATTTGTAACTCTCCAAGAAGTTGATTAGCAGATGACACAATTAACACTACAGTAGAACCTCTCAAATCCAGACTTCCAAAATCTGGAATTTCTATAATCTGGACAAATTCGGCTTTCCAAATAATAATAAATCGGTATTAGCCAAAAAAAAAAAAAATTTTTTTTTCTTTTTTTTATCTCCTTAAAATGCAAATAGAAAGCAGCACCAAACATAATGAGGGTTTCAAGCATTATAAGAAGGAAACAATGATATAAGAAGGTTTTATATTTTTACATTCACTGCATCCAATCCCAAAGATGTGTGTGTGCTTTCGACACAGATGGATATGATCTTTTCATCCGCTATCGCCTTGTACTCGCAGTTTCTTTTGCAATGCGTAATCTGTTTTGGGGTGGGTTTGTCTGCCATTTCAATTCTGGTGAATTAAAGTTTGCAATTTCATTATAATATGAAAACCAGAAAATTCTTGTTAATACAATAGTGACAAGCTGGTTCTAACATGTTTAAAAAAAAAATAAAAAAAAAAAAAAAAAAAAAAAGAAAAAAAAAAAAAAAAAAAAAGTGTAATTATATATTTTTTTAAAAAGTCATTTACTGGTGGCATGCCGAGCAGACGAGCACTTCAAAAATAAAAGAAAAGAATCTAAACAAGGCAAAATCAGATGAAAAATCTTATCCACCTGCATCTAAAGCGCATACACATTTGGAACAATTTGGAACACCTGCATTTGGGCATATGGGGACAGATGTGTTTAATATTCAAGATCAATTTTTTCAGTATTTTCAGTAATCATCCAATAAAGTATTATAAAAAATTGTGTTTATTTCTTCTTGCTTAAATGCCGTATCTCACAAAACAAAAAATAATTATCGCTAAGGTGTATATTATACACATTAAAAATCAACAAATTTGTGTGTGGGTATCCATGAATTAGCTCCAGAATAAGTATCCAGAACAAAATGTATTGCAAGGAACTGAGAGAACGGTAGCATTGACCTTTACTGTAGATTTTCAGTTATATAATGTCCAGTAGTTGTTGTACAGCAGCAGTTTTTGATTTAATGTTTTAAAAATAACTATAAAGCTAAGATTTTGTAAACTTAATAGGACTCAAAGTGATATTACCTAACTAAAACCTTTTTCTTTCATTTTATTAACAAATTTAGTGCATGCAAATTTTAGAACCATAAAATTTACATTTACCTTATAAACTTTGAGATACTAACTTATACTAAACTATTATAATATCTAACTTAATACTAAATATTTCAGGCAATAAAAAGGTTTCAATTACTCATTATCGAAAGAAATTTTTTTATAGAGTTTCCTGTTAGCTGATCCACTGTACCCCATTTGTTGACTCAGTGTACCCCTTTATTTATGGGGAGGAGTGTCAACAAAAATCTCAAGAAAAATTAACAATTGTTGTACAATTTGTTTTTAAAATATTTTTAGAATTACATTTGAAAATCTAAAAATTGACCCACTGTACCCCCATCACCCCTACTAAATTTAATTAAAAAATCTTCAGAACTAGAAAACACACATGAAATGATCATTCCTTAAACTGACTTTTACAAATTAATTCAACAATAGCAATTTCTACTTTAAAGATAATAGGTTTAAGAAAAACCGAAAAGACTAAAGAACATAAGGATATTTGTTAAAAGAATTTGCTGTGCAAGGCTAAAGCCTTTTAAGCAAAAAGAATATTAATACATAAATCAAATGTAATAAAGATTTCAAAGTATACTTACTTAAAAAAATACTCTTCAAAATATACTAATTGCTTTCAACATAAAAAAAACAAACAATCCACTAATTAAATTTAAAGAAATCACCTTTTCAATTACTAATTTTTCTTCAAGATGTTTTTTGGCCAGCTCCAGAGAGGCTACAGTATTTTTAAGGGTAGAGTATTCATGTGATAAACTTTCATTTTGGGAGTTCAGTTTCTCAATTTGAGCCTTCATATCAGTCAATTGAGTATGTTGATTTTTTTCCTTTGATACAAGCTGTGTATGCTGTTCAACTAATAACA
Organism: Cheiracanthium punctorium; assembly: GCA_038373885.1. Taxonomy (NCBI): domain Eukaryota; kingdom Metazoa; phylum Arthropoda; class Arachnida; order Araneae; family Cheiracanthiidae; genus Cheiracanthium; species Cheiracanthium punctorium. Next base: position 235,954 of record JAWZYV010011890.1, read on the forward strand.
TATGAACTTTCTGCAAATCTTCTCTAGCCTTCTTGGCAGTTTCATATTCAGTCTTTGAAATCCCACTACGAGATCTGTGAAAACATATTTTATACAAAATTAAAAGCTATTCAAGTATGCAAATGCAATATAATAGCATACAGTTAATTCTTTCATAATTATTTACAATTTTGCCCATTCTGAAGCAGAGTTCATTAATAATAATAATAGTTATTTTTTAAGTAAAGAAAATAATTATTACTTTCTCCTTATTAATAATAAATTAAGAAATTACAAAAAGTTTTGAAGTAATAAAACATTTAGTATATTATAAAATTCAAAGTGACATTAAAAGAATGGAAGTAACTGAGTGTGTGTGTGTGTACTTTTATTTAGAACAGGAGCAGCTAACCTTTTGCATGTTGTGAGAAAAAAAATGTTACTGAGTTCAGATGTGCCAACTCTGAACTCAGTAAGTCTCATCTCTTTCTTTCCTTACATTCACTGATAGAGCTGGAAAAAATTTATAGACTTTAGTTTAGGAGAGGAAAATTAATGCATGAACATGAGATAAATAAAAATTTTTTGAAAAAACACACATAAAATTATACTTATAACAAGATACGATCGTTTCAACTGAAAATTTATTGTCTTCGTCAGTCAAAGCCTTCTCATGTTGATAGGGCTCTGAAGAGGTATAAGCGAGCGGTTCTATGTGCTTTTATCCAGGATGTCCGATATAAAGTTTCGATTCTTGAATCTGAACTTTATGATCTCCATTTGTTTTTGAGTAATTCTTACCCTGCATTTGCTAACTGGGAAAAATGGAATTTTGATTACGTTAAACAATGTTTTGTTTCTCATAGAGCTACTTTGGATAAGAAATTCCATGCTCTTCTTCCTTCAGCTCTGTCAGTCCTCTTGTTCAGGACACTGTTGTTAATTTGTCTTCGCATTTATTAACTCATTCTCAGAGAGATGTTCTTAGTTTAGGTTTGAATTTTTCTCGCATTAGTAAGGTTTCGGTTTCCAAAATAATTGCTCCTACGGAAAACTCTTAAAAATAGTAAACTCTCGTCTAACCAACTTGATGCTCTGCGATATCTTATTGCTAATACTAACTCTTCGAATAATATGCATGTCAAATCTAACCTTTCTCGTTCTCAAAAATCTGCTCTCAAAGAACTTAATTCAAACTCTAATTTACTCATTACTAAAGCTGATAAAGGTTGCCAGACTGTTTTACTTGATAAATCTTCTTATGTTGATAGTATTAATAACATGCAAACCCCTGGTTCATACACTAAATTAAATTCTGATCCTACTAACAGTCACCTTTCTGAAATGGTGAACACATGGTGAAGTCCTCTGTAGTCTTAAATGATCAAACTATTGGGTTGGCAACAAAGTAATTGCGTTTTTCCGTATGTCAATATTTCGCCTGGCCAAAACTACTGAAGTTAATTATGCGAAATTTGGCACGTACGTGAGTTCTTCAACATAGGTGCTAGATCAGAGAGCATTTTCCAAAATTCGTAATCTTAGGGGGGTAAGGGACCAAAAAGTTCCTTTCACATATCCCGCGTGATCTCAAATAAAAATAGAGATATCCGTGAAATTCTTTCTGTAAAATACAGCAGTCACGTATACCTAAAAATTAATTTCAGGACATTTTTAATATTGTCCTCTAAGGAGGATAGAAGCGAAAAAAGGGGGAGGGTGGCCATCTTTTATGGACGAAAAAAAATACTGCCAGTGAAATTCTTACTTTAAAATGTAACAAATATGAGTCGTATGTGCAGGCACAGCTTACCTGTAATTAAAAACTTGTTGAAAACTTATTTGCTTGAATTTTATACAAGAAAACGCAATTACTTTGTTGCCAACCCAATAAATGTTATGTTATTCCTTCTACTGCTAACTGTGCTCATTTCTATGCCCTTCCTAAAATTCATAAAACCTCTCTTGCCTTTCGCCCCATTGTTTCTAACATTGGTACTGCTTCTTATAACCTTGCACGTTTCCGCTCACCTACTCTTTCACCTTTAATTGCTAGTAATACTCACACTATTAAAAACTCTTATGATTTTGTTAACAAAGTTAAACTTCTTTCTCCTGCTAATTGTAAAATGCTTTCTCTTGATGTGAAATCTTTATTTACTAATGTTCCTTTTCAGGGTGCAATTGACTGTTTGGAAAAATGTTTATGTGAGTTTCATTATTCTTCTATAGAGATTAAGGAGTTTATATCTTAGTAAGCATTTATGTTAAACAAACTGCTTTCATTTTTAATGGTTCATTCTATAAACAAACCGAGGGTCTTGCTATGGGTAATCCTCTCGCCTCTTTTATGTGATATTTATATGCATTATTTCAAAGAGAAGCTCTTCAGGGTCTTTAATTTTCCATGCTAGGTCAGATATGTTGATGATAATTTCGTTCTAGTGGATTCCAACTGCGATATTTCTATTTTACTTTTGATTGTTAATTCTGTTGATATATGTATCCAGTTTACTCTAGAAGAGGAGTGCAATAATTCTTTACCTTTTTTGGATGTTTTTGTTTCTAGGAATCCTGCCGGTTTCTCTATTTCTGTTTTCGCAAACCTTTTTGAAGTGAAAACTTTTTTAGGTGCATTGGGACTTTTGGGATGGAGAAAAAGGGAATTGTGACGTCATTGATTAGCTGTCTCTTGCAGTTTTAGCCCCTCTATTACTGATAAAGCTCTTTCTAAATTTAATTAGCCTAGTGCTTCTACTACTACTATTAATTTTTATAATGAATTAACTGTACTACCTTTCTTTTCACCTTTATGTTACAAAATTTCTAAACTTCTCAAAAATTTCTTCCCTTAAAGATCCTATTCCTACTGAGAACCATTGGTGCATTTATATATTTCTTATGGATCTTGTGATTCAAGAGCAGATTAAAGGGGGGTGCAGAGGGGGTGACTGCCCCACCCCTACCCCACCTTAGCAAAATTGCATTAATCCGCCACTGTTGTGATTTGGGCTATATTGGTCAGACCAGAAGAGCTCTCAAATTTAGGCTCAAATAGCATGAGAGATATGTTTCTAAGCACAAACTTTCCACATCTTCTATTGCCTCACATTGTTGGAATTGTAATCATCATTTTCAGTTTTCTAAGGCTAAGATATTGTGCACTCTGTCTCATCTTGATTTTTTGGATGATTTTTCCATTACTCAGCACTTGGAACGTCTTGTGAACGATGGTTCTTTTGTTCATTCTGCTTGGAAGCTGTTGTTGTAAGATTTCATTCACTTTCTTCCTCCACTCCCCCGCTTTTTCTTCTGCTGCCAGTTTTCTTTTTCTTTCTTTCTCCTTTCTTTTTTAATCTATCATTTTCTTTCTTTTTTTATTTTATTATGTTTTGGTGTTTTTGTATGTGTGTTTCTGTATTTCTTTTATGTTTATTATTTTAATATGTTTATTAATAAAAAAATTAAATAAAGTGTTGTCCTGTATGTATTAAAAAAAATTATTATTTGTGTTTTTGTTTGTTCTGTTTTCAATTGTTATTTCTTTGTGTCTGTGTGTAATTTTTTGCTTTTTATTGGTATTATTTATGTATTTTTGTCTGTTCTTATTCTTTTCTTTTTATCCCATCCCTTTCCCCCCCCCCTTCCTTCCTTTAATTTCCATGGTTTCTCACTTTTTCTTTTTTCCAAGTAGCAACATGCTTGTTCGTTTATCTTTTTCAGTTTCCACTGTTTTGGGAGACAAAGAGCTTTGACAGATGAAACTGAATAAATTTTCAGTCGAAACAATTGTATCTTGTTATAAGTATCATTTCATGTGTGTTTTTTCACAATTTTTATTTATTTTAATGTTTAACACCAGTATTTTGAGTGTTTTTTCTATATGAACATGAGATTGAAATTGGTGTTCTGAGGAAAGAGAATTGTAAAATTAATATTTTCGGATATTTGGTTAAGGATCAAAGAAAGATGGTTCTATGCTTGATGAGGGAATAAGTAGACACAAATGATCAAATGAGCCATGACTTGAAATCATACAATGTCCCATGGTTGGTGCATACATGATTTGGTCACCCTATATTTAGATGATAGTACTTAAAATGTTTCTGCTCAGGTTCCTTCAATGATGTACTTGTCCTTGATCTATAGGTAACATGTTGATATCAAATGTATGACAAGGTTACTTTAAATTACAGTACACAATCATATCTGTGCTTATTCCAAACACACACACAAAAAAAAAAAAAAATATGCCCAGTCATACAATGTTGATGTGAATTAGAATTGTGTCCATTTAGTTGATAGTATAGTGAAGTGCACAAAAGTCAAACTGAAAGCTCTGGAACCTGTTTGATAAGTAAATATATACAGTGCAGCATCCATAATCCGGTAACCTATAAACCGGCAGCGCCAACAATCCAGCACTATTCTCGTTTTTTTTTTTTTTTTTTTCCCCTCCCCAAAGGGAAGGAATCTCAAAATCCGGAACTTTTAACACTGATTTTGATTGATGTATGGCTATCTTAATTATTTTTCTTCTTCAATAGATCATTTTTCACCGAATATTTTTCTTTTTGTTTCGTATTTCGGCCCTAACATGTCTTTGCCGATCACCATTACTGCCGCAAATATTTAATCAATGCATTTTCTAATACCGAGATAAAAACAAAAGTAAATACGGCTTGGTTCGCTTATTACATTTAAATTAATTGCAGTCAAAGGTGCAGTGTAGCTGAATGAAGAATTCAAAGATAATGCGAGTGCTTTCATAAAACATTAATATGTATGAGTTTTTAAAACGAGACAGCATGTTTATGCATCCTCGTAAACACGTGGCTTTGGCTCCATCCAGACAAACTGCCTTGTTTCTAGACATCCTGTCACCATGCAAAGTCGTCAACTATCGCGGGAAGGAATTCGCCAGTGCTTTGAAAAGCAAGAGTGAAAAGAGTAAAATTGGGAATAATTCAGCTTGCAAAATAAAACTCTAGGGTACAAACTACGGGGGGATTTAATAGATTTGATTTTATATCAGAGAGTCAACTGATGAATGTGCATTTGCTAATTAACCAATTAAATACCGAAAAAAAAGAAGCAAGTCAAATTAACCGATGTATTTAATGTAAATACAAAAGCTAATTAATTTAATACACTTATTTTAAATTAGTATTTAAATAAATTTCAGTTACTATTTGTGTTATATTTTATGAAGATCTTCCAAAATCAACGATCTGTTCTGCTTTATAGATTTTAGTTTGAATTAAACACTAAATTACATTTGTTCCAGTGTAGTTTAGTTTTTTTTTTTTTTTTTTTTTTTTTTTTTTTTTTTCCGGTTTATACAGCGGTCGTACGCATATTTTAAGACTACTTTTCATTGATAAATAATAAACTGGTCAATAGCACGTGATCGACGATGGTTTTAATGGAAATTTTCAACACATCTGTAATCCGGAAAAATCGGTAATCCGGCACCGCGTCATTCCCGCTGATGCCGGATTATCGGTGCTGTACTGTATAAGTAACTTGTTTTGTAAGCAAATGCATTATAGCAATCCTGCAAGAGGAGTCGAGTGCCTGGAAGGGGGATGCCTGTGGCAGACAATTTTTTTTTAGGGATTCTAAAGCGCATTAACATAACATCTTGAAAATCTAGAACCTGTTTGACAGGTAGTGATGAAGATAATAGGAGGGATGAGAAATGTTATTTGCAAACAGCCTTTCAGCTAACCTCACTCTTGAATGCTTTCCTTTAGTTTTTAAGTCTTGCTCATCTTGTTGCATCTTAGCAATGTGAAATTTTTTACTGGCAAAAATTAGAAAATGGAAACAAAAATGAAAAATTTTAAATGTTAACACAAATTTAGAAATCCTCAAAAAGCTTGATGATGGAAAATCAGCTAGCAAATTAGCAAAGGATTCTCAAATTGGAGTACTAACTGTATGCAATATAAAAAAACAAAGAAAATTTCAATACCTTCACAATCGATTGTCATGATGAATGGAAAAATTTGGAAACATCAACATACAAAGATCTAGATCCTGCTCTACTATAGTAGTTTAAATAAAAAGAACACAAAAGGGATGCCAATTTCTTGCACCATGTTTTTAGATAAATTGAGATCTTTTCATGAAGTACAAGGATTAAAAGGAGATTGCTTCATCTAGTTAGTTCACTCTATTCAACCAAAAAATGTTGATATACAGTATCTAAGTGTGTATGCAAATGAGACTGTTAAAGAATCATTGAATATGAAGTTTCAGTAATTTATTGATGAAAATTTTGACTCCTGATCAAATTTATAATACTGATCAGACAGGAATGCATTGGAATGTCTCCCTATAAAAATATTTGCTTCACAGAAAGAAAAATCAGCTTCAGGGCACAAATCATCGAAGAAGCACATTGTCATGTGCTCAGTGTTAGAAACTGGGCAGAAAAATCTACACATTAACAGCACCTAACAATTTTTCTTCAGTAGCCATAATCAGAGTTTCGCTTAGGCATATTTTGCGGGGCACAGGGTCCTGTCCACCCTTTTGTTAAAATAAGTGCCACCATGTCTGCCCTCATAATGAAAAATCGCTCCTCAACATGCCACCCTGTGATTAATGCTAGTGCCCTGCTAAAAATGTGCCCTTTTTCCAGAGATAGTCCACTCTATTCTACATAGAAACGATCTACCTTTTATGCAATCTATTAGTGTAGTGTTGACTCTAGACCAATTTGGCAAGGAGCAGAGGCTGGCAGTCCACCTTTTATAATCTTTTTAGCAGCCGGCAGCCCTTTTTATTTTCTTTCTACACACTTCTGCTTTCACATTTTTATTATTATTTGTCTACAATTACCTATTTTTATTTCCTACACACCATTTTGGGTTAGTTTTGCAGCCCAGCACGAAAATTCATTTATTAAAACAGGCCATTAGCAGAAATACGATTGATTACAATAACCCATCATACCAATAGGATGGATTGAAAACGGCCTTTTTACAAAATTACCGCTTATGAAATCGGACCATTCTCACAGACATTACTTATTAAAATGCTTTTTTCAAATATTCTGTTTTTCGGATCGAAATATTGTTACCGCCTCTTTTGCTGTCTTTGTTTTCATTTGTGCGAGCCGAGTAATCCAAAAATGGTCCCTCTGGCATGCTTTGTTTTGTGCTGACTCAAGCGAAAAGCCTGACAGACAGAACTACGAGCGCATTTCACTTAGGAAGAAGTTGAAGGAGAAAAAAAAAGTTGAGAAATTCGAGATTTTGTGATTTGATTTGTCTATTCTTAAATATCGGTAGCTACATTTTAAAAATGCATAGATGCAAATTATTAAACACTCATTATTCCAGAGTTTGTTGTCAACTGCATAGTTATTGCTCTTCTCGGTGCTTTTAATTGTTTTGCACACTAGCAAGTTTTTTTAGCACTAGGGTGCTATTTTGTTCACGTCCAGACTTTTGTCTATGCAACTTTGTAGACAGGTTTTGTATACATGAACTGACACAGTGAAGATCTCTTCAAATATGTTCGCCAGATAACGCAGAGGTGAGGGGAGATTAAAATCTTGAAAGCCACACAAGGTTTGCAATTTTTGATAACTGATCACCAAGTTTGCTGCCAAAAAATAAATTCAAAACCGAACCAAACTTAAAAATTGTGCTTAGAATGTGCCTAGCGAAGATTGTAAAATAGTTTTAGTAGGTGATTTTAATATGGATTTCAATCCCAAATATGTGTTTCATGGAACATGAAAGACAAACACAACAGATTCGGGGATTATGATGCCCATTCCAAACAGTATTTAAGATAGTAGAGGATAGTTGGAATATACTTGGAAAAGATAGTAAAACAGTTTCAGTAAACAATTTTAAGATTGATTTTGATTCCAAAGATGTGTTTTATAGAAAAAGAAAGAGTTGATTCCCATTTTAACACCCCTACTCTCACCAACCTAAAAAATTGACGCACTTTGGTGAGCTTTGCAGCCATGGTCTCTAGGAGTTGTGCACAAGTTTCACCACTCCCAAAAGAACTAGATCAAAACTAAAGTGAACAAATTAGTGATAAATGCACCAGTTAAGGAATTTGAAGACACCTAATTATTAAAATTACATTAATAGGCAACCCAAAATAAACAAATAAGTAATGTAATGCTGTACTTACATGTTGTTCCAAATCGCCATTTTAATTCTAAATTACGAATTGTTCTGTTAACTGCATATGTTTAGTCATTGCCACCTTGGTGAGCATTGGGGCGTTAAACTAGCAATCAATCCAAGAAAGTCAAACACAGCCCACTTATGGATTATGATGCACATTCCAAATAGTATTAAAACGGTGAAGTACAGTTAGAATATGCTAGGCGGAAATCATAAAACAGTTTTAGTAGGCAATTTTAAGATAGATTTCAATTCCAAAGATGTGTTTTGTGGAACAAGGGAAAAAAATACAGCACATTCATGAATAATGATACACTTTCTAACTTAATGGAACAAGGGAAGAAAATAGAGAAAACGCATGGATTGATACGCTTTCGATATATAGCACTTTAGTGTGTATTTAAAATCTGAAAGTGTTTCAGATTTTCTTACTTTTTTTTCTTTCTTCCGTTTTCTTTTTCCCCTATCTGAATGATTTACTTTATTTAATCAGTTTCTGATTACACATTAATTACAGATCTTTACTATCTATAATAGTGTTATTTCAGCAATGAAATGGCACTACAGTTTTCTGAAAAATTTGAATCATGAAGTTATAGCACTACCAAATTTTTGGAAGCAATATTCATCAGTGAGTGCAGCATATGGAATATCAATAGCATGATTAAAAGTAAAATCGTCTATATCACGATCAAGGAGAAAAATTATATCACTTGATAAACAATCTTAAGATACTCAAAAGGAAAATTACGACAGTATTCTTGAACAAGCAAAAAAATTCAAAGGTTACAAAAACTTCACGAAGAAAGTGAAAAAATTAAAGTGTGCATGCAAGTCTTGCTGCCAGTATTTGACTGATGAAGATAATGTTAAATTGTGACAGTCAAATCTAATAGTGATGATAGCACAGATACAGTAGATTTACTAAATGAGAGAAATACAATTTGTCATTCTGCTGCTTTACAATCTCTGGAAAGTTAGGAATATTATATGCGACCGATCTGATTACAGTAACATGACTGCAGTTCATTTATTGTGTTAATATGGAACAAGAGATTAAAATGAGGAAAATACACATTACAAATTTTACTGAAGCAGTGAAGGTTAAAAGGAAAATTACTTGTCTGACATTAAACATGCAAATATAAGTTGTTTTGACATTTTTGTAATATTGATTTTTTTTTTGCCCTTTCATATAAAGGATTTTTCAAATTATCCAGTGTTTTTCTATTATTTATGTAAGCCCTAATGATTAACCTGAATAATCAGAAATGTACTATTCTCAGGGATGTTAACTCCAACATTCGATTTGGGAGCACCCCGGGAGCAGAAAAAATTTCATTTGGGAGCACCTCGGGAGCAGAAAAATTCCATTTGGGAGCACAAAAAATTTTGCTTCTGCGAGGAAAACTAAGATTTGGGATCAGAATTAACATGATTTTGGAGCATAAAATTGAAGATTTCTCACTGTGTTGACTAGAAAAAAGGCCCGCCTGGGGGGAAATTTCAAAAAGCGCACTTTGGGGTTCCACGAGAATGTACAGGTAGATAACATATCTAGAAACTGGTTTGAAACTATCTGATCCCCGAAAATTTAACATGTAGAGTTGTAATATGTGTTCTGACTTACAATGCATAGTTAGATTTTTTCCAGTTTGTCTTTAGTTTTCCCCCCTCCCCCCCTTCTTTTGGAGAAAATATCCTGTAGAAGTAAGTGTAAGTGAAATAGGAAAAATGATTTGTTGATAATATTTTGCTCTAAACATGACATAAATATGTGAATTAAATCTGTACATAACTATGTTTTTGATTTAAAAAAAAAGTTTTAATCCAAGTAATTTTGAATTTTCTGCTTATTTTTTTTCCCTCAAAATTACATGATGTAGATGTTTATTATTTATAAGAATAGTACATTTATTGAAGAAGGTTTCAGAAATTTTTAGCCAGACATGATTTGTTAGGCAGTAGGGTAAGGCAGAGGGACTGTTAATTTTTGTTCCTCAATTTTATCACACTATCACTACTGGACCACAATTACTGGATCACATTCATATATGATATTTCACCTATATTGGTACAAACTTTTAAACAGAAAAGGACTGTCAGTGTAAGTGGATTAGGATAGATGTGTTTAGCATGTACTAAAAATAATAAAATTTCTGCAATGCAGGATGTATAAAATTTAATAATATAAATCAGAATTTTATTTAAATTCTTTTGTTCGCAATAATTATTGAATGATTACCAAGTAAAGATTTTTAAAGATGAACTCTGGAATAATGATTGTTTGATAATTAGCAACTACTTATTTATCAAACGTACCTACCGATATTTGAGGATTGACAGAAGGTATCACAAATTTTTAGATAACTTAAGAAAATTTTTATTTTCCCAACTGTATTTTCTTCCCCCAACTCCTAAGTGAAATGCCCAGGTAGTTCTGCCAGGCCGATCAGGCTTCTCATTGAGTCAGCAAAAATAAAACATACTAGAGAGGCCCCTTTTCGGGTTACTCGCCTTGCGCAAATGCAAAGACAATGAAAAAGGCAGTAACAGTATTTCGATCTGAAAGAATAGAGTATTTGAAAAAGGCATTTGTGGGAAAGATCCGATTTTATAGACGGTTTTCGTGAAAGGGCCGCAAACAGGAGGGCGTATAAAGATGAGAAATAGGGCCGCCGGGCGCTGCGCCCTGCAAAATCAATCTAGAGTCAACACTTACAATAAATGCAGATAAGAAAAGCAAAGTTTGCAAGCGTGGAAAAAAATTAACAAAGAGTCAAAATGACGTATTTGGCGCAAAAATCTGCTAAAAGCGCAGTTCGGCGCAAGATTTGCGTTTCGGAGCAGCTCGGCGCAATCTGCGCAGAATTAACATCCCTGTATTCTATATTTTAGAATTTGGCATATGAAAACCTCCAATATGACAAGGCTACTTTTTTACGAACAATAATAGACTTAAGCACATTTCATATGAAACAAAACACATTTTGAAGAACAGCCCATAACTTTTCATGCCCAACACATGGGGAAATATTTTGTTTGCATTTCTTTTTATGTAAACTTGAACAACAGAGTGGTTATAAATATTTCATATGACTGTTTTTCATATTTCCTTGTTTGAATATAAATTTCCATACATTTAATAATCATAATTAAACGTTAAATCAATATTATATTTTCAGAATTTAGCATGTTTCTCACTATTCTAAAAAAAAAGTAATAGCTGCTGTCAAGAGCTTGTTCGGCTATCTTCTCCTAAACCCTGGGATTTGAATTTCGAGAAACATGTCCACAGATTCGGAAAATTCCGAGGAACCTGATAAGCAGACTTAAATTTCGAAAATTAAATTATTTTAGAAGATATTAATAAAAAACTAAAAAAATTAAAACATAATGGTTGCCAGATTTGGCATAAAATCATTCATTTCTTTGCAACAAAGCAATTCCAAGTATGTAGAATCACGTGAAATTGACAAACAGGAAATAGAATTACACCTATTTGATGCGAAATTAAAAAGCATATGAAATGAATAACTCAAAATGTGTTACACAAAGTTGTCAATTTTGAAATAGTAAGTTCCCTTAGACAACAGGATTTTAGAATTAGAGATTATTTGTTTTTCCAGAACAGAATAACTAATTGTAACTGATTTTAAAAGTGCCATCTTGGCATTAGGTACAATCTGGCAAAATGGTATCTTTCCAAGCAGGGTGAATCTAAACCGCAAGTTCAAAAATATTAGAACCCAATATCTTGAAAATGAAAAATAATTAAAATGCAGATTATTTTAAAGCCAGTTCAGTCCAGCTGGAGTATTTGCTACCAGTAGAAATATTTGGAGGTGTTAACTATGGCATTATAGGAGTTATAGTACAGATAGGATATTTGCCGGCATGGCGAGATGCTATAATTTGTGGTGCTAAATACGCCAATCTGCAAAGGATTATGTATATGAAAATATGGATAACGGTTTCCCGGGAACCTTAAATGAGCAGTAATTATAGGTTGTGAGCATGTGTAAATTGCCAAATAATGAAAAGTTGCCATTGGTGGCAAGTTATCTGCTGTTCTGTAGTTTTTATCGAAGAAAACATATGAAGTACTGTACCATGGGTTTCACATAATTAAAAATAGTGCGAAGTTTAAATTTTTATGTTCCAAGCAACATGCAAGAACCAAGCAATATGTAGCTTAGTAACATTCCATCTGATCCAATCTTTGGGTTTTGCTTGTTGAAATTATACCTTTTTTACAAATAAGCCTTAGCTGGATGCCTCATAGGAAAAGCGAGCGTAGCGAGTCTAGGGGCCTTGGGCCCCCTAGTTCAATAAAAAATACATAAGCAAAATATAATTAAAATGACAGTGACTTTTCACTTGTGAATCTCTGTCATAGTATTTACATTTTCTTAAATAACAGAACAGGGAAGAAATACCTTCTTATCACAATTCCCATTAATTACACGGTCTGTATTGCAATGTGAAGGGGGGTAAATAAACACTTTTCAAAAAACTGGTGTAAATGAGTTGTACAAAAAATGTAACCACTGTAACCCATGCTTTTAAAGCTGAAGCTACTCTAAACTGTACAGATGATTATTTTTTAAGTTTCTAAGTACATATGCAAAACAGGCACTTTTTATAAACTCTACTTCAAAATTAAACACTTCTATACTCGGGCAAACCTAACCTGATTGTGGAGGGAATGCTGCAGACCACGCGATTCCGCTGTTCTCAAATAGTTATTTCCGTTTGCCCAGCTTATTACAAAACTAAAACATTTTCCATTGATTAAAAGCTAAAATAAGATGTATGTTATAAAATAATTGCATATTTGTGTTACTTGAATGCAGTAATTAAAAGAATTAAGAAATTAAGTCCGAAATAAAATGCAACTCCTTAACAGACGCTTGACTAATGATAGACCTCTTTTTGGCTGGCAGGATTATCAGGCATGAAAACAGCTGAAGAGCAAAAAAGAGGAAATACACGTGGATATATTTTCCAGCAAAAAATTGAAAAATTTACGTGCACGTATTTTCAGACATATATAACAAGGTTGATAATCAGGGGCGTAGCCAGGGGGGGGGATATCGGGATATATCCCCCCCCCCCCGAAATGTTTGGATTAGTGATGAAATTCCATCTATTTATACACATATAAGTTCATATCTCCCCCCGAAAAATTTTCCATGCTACGCGCCTGTTGATAATGCAAAAACATGGAACTGGGGAATAATGTGTGAGCTTAAATTCAACCATTGTTAAACTAAATGGTGTACTAAACAATTTCTACCATTTAAATTTCAACCACAAACAAATTGACTGTGATCCTGAAGAAAATAATTATGCACTGTAAATGTTTAATAATCAGTTTTAGACATACAACATTTATTAAAAGAAAACAGGCTATAATTATTTAAAATAATTATCTTAAACAATATCGTAAAATCCTAGATCAAAACAAATCATAAGTCTCACATCCAAATTTCAGATTATTCTTTTGATATGAAAATAAAATAAAAAATTGATTCTCAAAAATTTTAAGACCTATCTTTTTTTCTTTTTTTTTTTTTTTTTTAATTTTGATCAGAAATGGAATGAAAAATTATACATATGGCATTGGCAATTTTCTAAAATAAGCATTCAAATGATAGAATAAAAGTGAAGTTTTCTTGTTTTATTGGAAAAAGAATAATTCTTTAATAAATGTCTAAATATTTTCTCAGGTAAAATTTTAGAATCTTAGCAGTCTTGCAGCACATCAGCACACAGAAGTGGAACTTATGACAGGGACCTATGTTCTGCTCCTTCCTATATTAGCTGCAAAATACTAACTCACAAGATTATGCTTTTTAAAATTAACTGTAAAAATAATTACCAAAGAAAAACCTGCACATGAGAATAAAACGAAATAGCGATTTTCCTGATTTTAAAATTGAAGTGAAAATGTTTCAGAAATCAATAAACATATTATGGGGAAAATAATACTTTTCTGTTGAGTTACTAAAATGCCTTAAATTTTAATTTAACAATAGAGTATTAAAAACTCTGTTTTACATCTTGTTTTTAAAATTATTCATTTACCAAAAGGCTGCAAATAGATTGCAGTTGGCAAATATGGAACCCGGAGATCGGGGATAGTTAGTTACCATAATTTCGCTAGTATAGTCCGCGGACTATGCATGTCAAAAAGGGATTTTTTTCCAGGACACGGACTATCTGGCTGAAATAAATTTCTTTTGCAAAAAAATTTAGTATATTGATCTTGCTTTTTGATCTGTAGTTAGCGCGCAAGCTCCAGTGAAGCCGATGCTAACAAATTTATTTCTGTAGAAAATAAAGCACATAGATGCACTTGAAGTGACAGCACGTCGGCATGCAGGGAGCATTTGAATTTCCCCCCCCCCCCCATTATGTCATTTAAAGCATCGACGTAGTTACAGGTGCGGACAAGCTTCGTCAAACCATTTTAGAAATATTTCCGTCCGATATGCAGAAGAACCAAATTTTGAATGTGCTTAAAAAAAAAATAATAATAATTTATGTAATACGGGGGAAAACGTGCCTTCACAAACCGAGGTACCGCCGCCGCGTCAACATCGAGAAGGTTGTTATTGTTTTGTCTTCACTCAGCCAGCTGGCTAATAAAGCAAGAGAGCGAATTCTGCTGAGACGTTAAAACATGACTTGTGTCGCCTAGTCGCCTCAATTTCTTTCTTTTTTTTTTTTTCCAATTGCGAACGCGAATTTTTAATAAAGAGCATTTTTAAATTTCATATTTCGTTAACTTTTAACCCAGAGAGAGTATCAATTGAATGTTGTTTAAAATTAAGTATTATGTGGATTGACCCATGAAAATTAGTAATGATCTTTTCTTTTCTTTTTTCTTTTGCTTGGTTATGTACATTTTCATAAATGATTAATAAAAGTAATCTTTTTATTTATTTAAGGAGGCGATACGTCTTGCCTAAGGGCGGATTAATGCAATATTATGGTCGGTTAGTTGAAATTTGTCTAGTTTATGGAAGTAAAATAGAATTTCTTTTTCCTGTAGCAGAGGAGTAATCGCCCCCCCCCAATCCCTTTAATCCGTCCGTGGTCTTACCATTAGTTAACTTTTCACGAAGTTACGGTACATATTTTTAGTAAAATCCGCGTAACTGTTAAAAAAAAAAAAAAAAAAAAAAACTCTGAAAATTTTGGTTTTCTTTTTCTTACGGATTTCTTAACATTAACTCACATTTTAAAAAAGCATTATTCTTTTATTCAGCATAAAATTAAGACGTGTACGTTTTAATAGCTATAAATATCGAAGTATTTATTTATTGGAATTATTATTAATAATTTATTTATTTAAGAAAAGTATATTTAAACTACCATAAATTATTTTACTTCCTTTGCATGTTGAAGACCTAAAGGAATACGACAAGATTTATATTTTAAATACCATTACTAAAAGCTGCACTTTTATACAAGTTTTATTTGTCGTGTAGACCGTCAGTTTGCTTTATTTAAACAAAAATTCCAGTTTAGCATTCATAAAATGTCTGGAAGTTCTCGTTCGGCCGACGATTTTTCCAAAACCAAGCAAATTTTTGGATCCGAAAATGACCACAAACATTTCGTTTTCAATCCACGTTTTCTAATATATTCGATAAATCTGCAATTTTCTCAATAATCCACAATAGAAGTATCAGTTAAGCTGGTACGTGTCCGTGAAAAAAATTTATAGATTCATCAAGTGCGCAAAACAGCAATAAAAGCACGTCGCGAGTAACAATAGCTCACCGACAACGGTTTTCCAGTGGCGAAAGGTCTCGATAGATAATTATTGTTGTGTAGTAGTTCGCCAAGTACATAATTATGTATCAGATGCCTTTCGAAACATCGAAGATCTAAAATAAGAATTTGCCCCTCTGAACTAAGTTTTAAATTTACCAACTCAGGAAATCAGTAACATTGCACTCTAGCTGACTTTAGTCTAGGCGCAGTGCGAGATGCAGTGAAAACGTACATCCCAGGCGCGCATTATCGTCCTCTTGTTACTCTGCTATGTCCGCTATGTTTTGCTTTAGGTTCGGTAATCACTGTTTTTTTTTTTTTTTTTTTTTTTTTTTTTTGAAAAAGCGGAAAGGTTTTAAAACATTTTCGGAAAGCGGAGGTCTTCCAAAAAAAAAACAAAAAAAGCGGAAATCCGCCGAAAAGCGGAAGATTTTCATGCCTGGGATTATGTACTGCAGATTTCTAAGTAACCCTGTACTTTTGCCAAGGGATAGGGAGGGAACTCTCTGCTCTGGTTTTATTATGCTTTAGATCATTCATTCATTTCTTTTTATAAGAGATTGTCTGTTAATCTTTCATTTCGTTCACATTTCTTATGTTATGGCATCTGGATCCAGTGCTTTTAATTATTCTTTCCAGCTTGACAAGGCTGGAAAACCACTTGCAAGTTCTGCTAAGGTTATCGTAATGAATGTGTACACAAAGCTCAGGGAACAGCATATAGGTTAGATATTGGTTAAATCTAACAACGAAATTGTTCAGCTTTGTTCTGATTTAACTGGTGTTTCAACAGACAGTATTTTTAGAATGAAGACTGAGGTAAAAGCGAGTGAAAAACTTTCGACTCCTGAAAAGAAACGTCCGTTGAAAGTTAAAACTCAGAGGAGAATTCAGATTTATGATGAGTTCACTAAATAAGCTATTTGAAGAAAAGTGCATTCCTTTTCCTTCAAAAATGAAATTCCTACCGCACATAAAGCAATGCTGGAAATAAATGAACATACCGACCTCCCAAACCTATGCATTAAATCGGTAAGAAATTTAATGAAAGATTTGGGATTTCTCTTCAAAAAAAGAAGTCGCACTTCTATGTTATTAGAACGTGGCGATATCCAGCAGTGGCGTCACAAGTATTTCCGAAGCATTATGCGCTATCGAGAAGAAGGAAGAAAAATTTATTTTACTGATGAGACATGGGTAAATTTTGGCCATACTAAAGACCGCATATGGCAAGACAACAGTGAAATCCCATAAGCAAGCATTTCTGGAAGGCTTATCTCCTGGACTGAAAGCTCCGTCTGGCAAGGACTCCAGATTAATTATTTTAAATGTTGGAAATGAAGACTGTTTTGTACGCAGGGCTGCCAAAATTTTTTAAAGCCCAAAAGACAGGCGACTACCATGGAGAAATGAATGGCCAGAATGTAGAGTGGTTTATGTAGAAACTTCTCTCACACCTGCAGCCAAGAAGTGCCATTGTAATTGAGAATGCCCCGTATCATTCAGTACATGTTGAGTCTATTCCAACAAGTTCCACAAAAAAGCAGAAATTCAGAAATGGCTGAGTGAAAAAAATATTGCTTTGGATTCTAACATGTTGAAAGTCGAACTTTTGAAACTGGTGGCTGATAAAAGATAAAGAAAACTTTATGAAGCCTACAGAATAAATAAACACCAAGAAGACACCCTAAACCTTGGACCAAAATTCATACTTAAAGATAACAAATTTAAAAGACACAGTAGCTGCTTATGAGACCGCAATAGAACCATTACCAGACAACAATAAACAGGAGCTACGACTTTTCACTCAAAAAGAACTTATTAAATTAAAAAAGAAAGATACGAGGGACAGGGAAGACAAAAAATGTTTAAAAGAACTGAAAGATAATCCAACAATAACCTGCCTTAGTTCAGACAAAACAGGGAAAATAGTTATTTTAGAAGATTACATTACCAAAATGATAGAAACCAACAATAAACTAGATGTCAATATACTAAATAAGGACCACACCACCAAAATTAACAATATCCTAAAAGAACTCATAAATAAAGGAAGCTGGCCCAATAACAAACCACAACAATTACATAGTCCTACTGCCTTTGCTCCGCGCATATTTGGAAAATATAAAGATCATAAAAATCCCCCATCCCTCCACCCAATAGTTAGTAAATGTGAAGGCCCTACTTACCTACTTGAAAAATACCTAAAAAACATATTACAGCAACTAATTCCTTCCTCAAACTCATCTCTAAATTCCACAAATGATTTCTTAAAAGAATTAAAAAACATACAATTTTCAGACTCTGTTAAAATGGTCAGCTTCGATGTCACCAACTTATATCCTTCCATAGACACAATAGAGATGTACAATACAATAAGTAAAGAAATTGAGAACGCATTTAATACAGATATTTCAATAACCCTAAAAGCTGCCTTGTCCCTCATCCTCAATAACTCCTACTTTCAATTCAATAGTAAATTTTACAAACAGAATAAAGGTGTCCCTATGGGCTCCCCAATATCTGGAATAACAGCCGAGTGGAAAATGCGAAACCTAGAAACTTTAATCAATAAAAACCTCCACCCCCATGGGCGTAACTTGGGCTTTGAAACTGGGGTGGGCAAATGTCATTCTAAATGAAAGTCTATATATGAGTGCCCGTACATACACACACATATATATAATGTTTATATGTGTATATTTATACATATATATATACATGTATATGTATACATTACTTGTTATAAAAGAAGATGCCTGTGTGTGTGTCGGCGGCGTTACGGACAAAGGGCTACACCTAGAACACCAAATTTGGTACTCAGGAAGTTCTATACATGAAGTTGTCCACCCCGAAGCGATTTTTTTCAGAATTCCACCTACAATATTTTTACTTCCTTGTACGTAGTATAAGGAAGTAATGTGATCCCGAAAAATTTTGGGACCAAATTTCGACAAAAAAACCGATTTTGACTACCTCTAAATTTAATTAAAAATTTTTTTTCGATGCATCTCATCGTAGGCTAGCATGCACGATCATATTAACGCGTCTGCAACTCATTTTGACCAGTGGCGAGTCTACTGTGGCCAGTTTTTCCATGCCGTCTGTACGTACGTACGTATGTATGTAACTCGCATATCTCAAAAACTATTGGTCGTAGAATGTTGAGATTTGATATTTAAGACTGTTCTATGATCTAGTTGTGCACCTCCCCTTTTGGGGGCAATCGAATGGATAGTTTATGTACAGGACCGCCCAAAAGATTCGAAATACATTACGCTCTATGGGCCGAAATTCATTAAACTCGCCTAACTCAAAAGCTATTAGGCGTAGAATGTCGAAACTTCATATTTTGGATAGTTGTAACATCTAGTTGTGCACCTCCCCTTTTGGTTCCATTCGACTGGATAGTTTATCTACAGGACTGCCCAAAACATTCGAAATACATTACACTCAATGGGCCGAAATTCATTAAACTCGCATATCTCAAAAACTGTTAGGCGTTGAATGTTGAAACTTTATATTTAGGATTGTTGTAACATCTAGTTGTGCACCTCCCCTTTCGGTTCCATTCGACTAAATAGTTTATCTACAGGACCGTCCAAAAGATTCGAAATACATTACTCTCTATGGGCCGAAATTCATCAAAGCGTTTTTTAGAGGTATTGGGCTATTTCAAACGACTCAGAAGTGATATATGCTGTAAAGAGTTAGAAAATGAATTTCTCCATTAATAAAAGTGTCTTTTTCATTTATAGTTCTGCTACAGGAACACTCAAAAGATTTCCAATACATTACGGTCAATAGCAATTTTAGGGGCATTCATGCATTTCAAGCACAATACCGTCCTACCACATAAGTTAGGTAATGGTCCGACCACGGTCACGTGCCTCCCTCAAGAACTATGCCAAAAGTCGCCAAGCTTGGTGACTTTTGGCGTATGTGTGTGCATATTTAACTCTCAAATCTCAAAAACTATTATGAAATTTCATATATAAGAATGTTGTAGCATCTAGTTGTGCATCCCGATTTTTGGTTCCAATCTACTGGAGAGTTTATTTACAGGACCACCGAAACGAATTTCAGTACCTTAATGTCTATGGACATCTTCAATATAATACAACTGTAGACAGTACATGCCCAAAATCTCGCCGTCTGTCCTCGACCTTGGCGAGTTTTGGCGAAATATCGCCAAATTTGGCGATAGTCGGTCATTTGGTCCATGCCCAAAGTATCGCCATTTGTCATCGTTCTTGGCGAGTTTTGGCGAAATATTGCCAAATTTGGCGATAATCTGTCATTGTTTGGTTCATGCTTAAAATCTCGCCAAATGTCGTCGACATTGACGAGTTTCGACGAAATATCGCCAAATTTGGTGCCAAAAATTATTTCCTATTTTGTATAACTCTAAAACTTTAACCCGTAGATTTTTTAACTTTATATTTAGAACTATTGTAATACCTAACTGTTTTCAATATCTTTTTTGACAGCAATCGACTGAGAATTTATTTACATGGTGAGCCAAATGACTTTGAATACATTGAGGTGTATAGATGCATTCAATTCATTGAAAGTGTGTGGTCAATGACTACTTTGGCTATCCCCAAAATCTCGCTGACTATCTCAAGTTTGTCGGCTTTTGGTGAAATATCGCCAAATAAAGTGTCAGAAGGAAATCTTTCGAATTGAACTCAGCTTGGCGATATCGAAATATTTGGCTAGAAATCGCTGAACCTTACTATTATTGATATTTTATCTCTTTCAAACAAATAAATTTAGAGGAAGTCCGTCGAAAATATTTTTGATCTAATGGACGTGCAAGGAAGTCATGTGTTGGACACATCAGATTTTTTATTTTATGTTTTATGCGATTTTCGCCTTTTTTCTCACATAATTCGTAATAACGGCGGAAATTACGCTCGCAGCAAAACGGCATTTGTATCATCGCATAGAGGAGAAAATTTTCTTTTAAAAACAGTTTGTTCTGAATACGTAACATGATTTACCGATTTTTGGGAATTTTTTTACTAAGGATGTATTTCAGCAAATTTTTTCGTAAAATAATTTTAAAACTGTCGCATCTTGAATTCTATCCGTCATAACTTTTTGATACTTTGACAAATCGTGAAACATTTTTTTCTCCCTCTTTGAAAATGAAAACGAAAAAATTATGTAAATTAGATGATTTTTTACGAATCTGAATGCAACCTAATATTTATAGAATTTAATAGCATCAATGCGGAGGAGCTTACGCCATTGCACTGCAATCATGGCACGAGAATTTATGTTGGGTTGTTGCCTCAAAAAGGATTAGAAAAAAGGTTTTTCCACCTATCCATATAAATTTTTAATGGGGTACCCTCCGTATTTTCAATTCGCAAGTGAGGATTGATGACGTCAGTTGCTTTAAGATACGTAAAAATTACGCCACAATTTTAACTCATTTATTCCAACTTTCTCAACACAGGGAGACGATATTTTGATTAAAATTTACTATAGAAATAAACTATATATAAGAAATTCACGATTATTATTATTAGAAGTGATATTTTAACCCGTTGCTTATTTAAAATTGAAATGTCTTAACACAGCTTAAAATGTTCATTTTAAAAATTAAAGTTCGTTTTAAAGCGCAATATATTAAAATTTTCTATTTACTTTCTTTTTTTTTTGGCATTTAATTACGGGGGGGGGCGTTGCCTCACATATCATGCATGCTGCGAGTATAGCTTTATTTTAACGCTGAATTACGTTCCTCCATAGTGGTCCTACATAAAGCAAAGTTTTAATGATACCGTTGAAAACTACTGTGCAAAATATCGAAATTAACTTCCTCAGACAACTGGGGTATCCTTTACGGCAGTTAAACAGTGACATCATAAATTTTTAAAAAATGCGTGACATTTGTAAGCTCTGCAATTCTAACGCCCTGTCACAATTAAAGCGGGAATAAATAGCTCCTCGAGATTACACAATTTGATGTTTTTCAGGGACCAAGGAGGACCATGGAGGATATATAAGATATCGCTATATTGGATACATGGATATTTAAAATGGCACAACTTGGATAGTTTCTCCCCACGGTGAGATAAAATTTTTTGCGGTGCTAAATACGCCAATCTTATAAAACTCTGCATAAATTAAATATATATGGAGATTTTCCTTAATGGCAACGATTATGTGAAATGATTATTATTTATGTTAATGCGTAAATTGTAAAGAATCGCCATAGAATTAAAACATCCCATCGGGGCCAAATAATCTAAGCTGCTTCTTTTAAGCGAGCTTTGAAGAGGGAGAAGCGAAGATAGATAGTATTAATGTACGTAATAGATAGTATTATTAGATTTGTAAGGATAATATCAATAAATACCAATATACCACGTTAATAAATATTTCATGAAATTAAAAGTGTTTAACCTTTTTCAACAGTTGTCTTACAACCAACTAAACGAAAAGTAATTCTAACTTTCGTTAATATATTCCGCCGTAATTTCAACAGAGGAGATTACTTGAACTTTTTTAAAAATAAAATTCTGTTTTGTCACTTGCAGATATGATTTTAGTAAAATATTCGCTTCTTCCCGTATGAAGAGCGGGTGAGCAGCTATTTTAAAAACATCTCTTGAAAATACCATAGATGAATTCAGAAGACCTCAAAATGTGTAAATACACCAAAATCTCGAAGTCGAATTTTTTCATGATTACAATACTTTCCTTACATAGTACATGTTCGGAAACAAATAAACAGTTGTCCATTTCATGTAGTGTCTTAGGTATTTAATGTTACAATTTGAACCTAAAAAACAGTATGATGTAGAAATAAGACATTTTGAAAGCCAAGAGTTCTCTGCAAACCATTAAGCTTTTCACTTTTTTGATAGTGAATGACTGACGTAGTTTTTGAGTCATTATACTGCAATGATGTCAGGTTAGTACTCATGACGCAAACTTTATGTCAAGAGTCAAAAAAAAAAAATTAAGATTCTACACCACGAATAAATTCGAATTACACATGTAAGGGAAATTTTTGTTTCTTACCGTGAGAACGGGCACGCAGCTAATATATATATGTAAAACTATAAATCATAAAATATTTCTTCTATAACAATGGAAAAAATACTGTACTGAAACGGATGAAATTTGAGAACAGTTATTTTTAACTCTTGAAAACAAAAAGTAAATAGTGCAATAAGTATAATTAATAAAATAGATAAAAGGGCTTACTTTTTCCCCCTTTTACCAAAACAACTCCACAGCCACAAGTATCACTGGGGACCGAATCTGCTTTAAGCGGTAGAGTCTGTGTGTACGTCCACAACAAAGTTCACTGGAAGGATTGGAAACTGCAATATGTCTTCACTATTTTAAAAAAAATTTAAAAACTCCACAGCCACTGGACATGAGCAGGGCTTGACTGCCAAGAAACATTTGACGGTCAAAACTGAAGCGGCCGACTTTGATTTTCAAAGGCTCTTTCCAATAAGTAAGGAGAGGCATCATTTTTAATTTAAACAAAACTACATTTTCCCCCTCAAAGCGAAACTATAATGGATGTCTTCTGTTTAAGGAATTCCTGACAAACAAACCCAGATGATGTTCATCAGTACATTGGAGTCTTTTCTCCAGACTAATAGTTTATCTTTCTTTGAAATGAACCAAAACTACTTACCAGTACTCATGCACAAAGCAAGTTAATATTTCACTGCAGGATACAGATATTCGGCTGTTAAAATTCATTTAACTTAACCAAACTTGACACACAGACATAATTTATTTAGCTTAGCTCTTTGTAATCCATTCTTTGCACCTCATTCAACTCTCTTGTACATCTCCCGTGTTCTTCTTCGGATCTCTCCCCCCCCCATGCGCCAACCAGGAGCGAAAGATTAACAACAGACTTGAAATATTAAACATCAAGTCAATATGCTTGCAGGAAAAACTGGTCCTATTCTATTTAAGTGAACACAGATGTGACTGATTTTTGCGTTAACAGGAGATAAAAGGGCCGCGTTTGACATTTAAATCACTCCAATTTTTCACAGAACCTTAATGGTCATTTAGTGATGACATGTTCTTATGTTTTGTTTGTAGGTCCAGAAAAATGATCATTTTATGCCTTGTTAAAAAGCCGCTTTTCTTGCGGAGTTTGAAATACCTTACAATGAAACTCATTGCACTGCACATTTTCTATTTTCTGTAACCTCTGTTCCCGCGGCACTTTCTTTAATGTTAGCGACCTGCTAAATTTACAGCATTCTAAGCTCAATGTTCATGTTTTCCCTTGACTTGGACAGAAAATTTTAAATTTTTAAGAGAGTCCAGTACGTTATTTTTTTATTTATTTTTTTTTTTTTTTTTTGGGGGGGGGGGGGTTGATATTGTAAATATTTTTTGAAAAATAAGGTGGAAAAAGATATTTAATAATTTGAAGAGCTGGAACGACTTTTAGCGTGACTTCATTAATCAAAAGTTCGGCATAAGCGGGGAACAGGCGTCGATACAAACAAACATTGGGTTCGTTTTGTGGCCCTTCAACAAAATTACAATCGATTTTAATGGAACCCCTTCACAAAAATACAGTCGATTAAAACTACCCTTCATTGGTATTTTACCCTACATTTTAATGTGTTTCATCAATTAACAAAAAAGTGACTTTTATTAAATTTTAGTTTGAAAATTCACAAAAAGTTCTGAAATTCACAAAATTAAGCATTAAAATTCACAAAAATAGGCAGTTTTTACAAAAATGGGGCCCTGGAAAATATTCCTGGATTGACCCCTGATAAATTATGTATGTTAATTAGTTGAAGACGTATTCACGAAAAAAAAGGGGGGGGGGAGGTATATAAATTAGGTGAATGTACATATACTCTAAAGAAAACTAATATTCTGAGATATTATCTTAGCTAGACTTTTAAAAGATTTTTTTGAAATGCTAGAAAAAAGAATTATATGCACATATGGGCGCCCATAAGGGGGGGCAAGGTATGGAACTTGCCCCCCTAAAGTTTTAGGTTTATGTCTCATGATGTTAACAATGGCAAAAACAGAACTAAATTTGTTAAAAGTTTGAAATTTGCCCCCCCCCCCCTAGGAAAATTACTATGGGCACCCATGTATGCACATCAGCAGATCGTTATAAACAATAGCAGTGAAGGTTCTTCTTGCAAACGTTGAAGGTTCTTCGTGTCGAACGTTGCTTCTCCGTATTGCTGGGAGCAACGCTGTTAGTAGGAAGTAATGAGGTGATTTGTTGTTTTTTTCCTAATGCATGAAAATCTAAAAGGGTTAAAGGTATCGAAATACTGACTTAGATAGTACTGCAACTAGAGTTTATCTCTCACGACGAACCAACTAGAACGGCCCCCTCCCATGGAACCATAACTTATTTTGGAGCCCCCTACCAAGTCTGGGGCCACGTGTCCCTAGTTGCCTCTGGCAGCAGATATAAATCATAAAATAGCAGACCGTTTCTTGTTCTCTTAAACTACGTCGCATTTGAATTCGCAATTAGTCGTCTGTCAAGTCAAGTAAGTTGTGCCCGATCATAAAAGTGTGTTGTCTCTCTGCTGCTGACTTCAAACACCAAAAATTAGGTTCATTAAAATATAAATGAGAAACTGGCCCCAACCTGTGACAGGCTGGCAACTAAAGGGGGGGGGGGGGGGGCAAGCGGGGACAAGCACCGGGAGACATTCTAAATGGAACGCCAAAATCAGTTATAGTTTCTTGGGATGGGGCGCGGCTCCATGCGAGAGGGCACACGACCATGGGCGTCCATAAGGGGGAGGGGCAAGGTAGGGAACTTGCCCCCCCCCTAAAGTTTTAAGTTAATGTCTCATTATGTTAACAAATGGCAAAAACAGAACTGAATTTGTTAAAAGTTTGAAATTTGCCCCCCCTCTAGAAAACTTTTTTTAAGTTTGCCCGCCCCCCATGAAAATTACTATGCACACGACACTAATTATAGTTTGCCCCGGATGACATAAATTCTAATTGCGGCATTGCTTGTGAAAATGACCTCTTTTTGCTCACTATTTACAGCAACAGGTCTTTTTTTCTAATGCTGAACAATTGATTTCAGACAAGTTTAAAATCGCTGCCCCTTGATTTTTGCTTTCCTGAGAAATTATCTAGCTTGGCCATTTGGTAGAATCTGTCATCGTTCCTGTTGGGTTGAAAAGCTTCTGTGACTATTCTTTTGTTGATTTTTGCAGGGGAATTTTTTTTCTTTTTTTTTGAATCTGATAGTATATTTGGGTTATAAATGCATGATTTGGGTTCAAAATCATAACTTTGCCCCCTGACTTTTTAGACTAGGGGGGCAATTTTTACAACTGCAGGGGCAATTGCCCCCCCTCGCCCCCCCCAGATTACGCCTATGTCCACCCCCATATTAAATACTGGTTTCGTTACGTTGATGATGTTTTTGCAATAGTAAATAACAATAGCATAGATAATATCCTCGACGAAATTAACTCACTTGATGAAAATATATAATTTATTGGGTTGGTAACAAAGTAATTGCGTTTTCTTGTATAAAATTCAAGCAAATAAGTTTTCAACAAGTTTTTAATCACATGTAAGCTGTGCCTGAACATACGATTCATATTTGTTACATTTTAAAGTAAGAATTTCGCTGGCAGTATTTTTTTTCGTCCATAAAAGATGGCCACCCTCCCCCCTTTTTTCGCTTCTATCCTCCTTAGAGGACAATATTAAAAATGTCCTGAAATTAATTTTTAGGTATTCGTGACTGCTGTATTTTACAGAAAGAATTTCACGGATATCTCTATTTTTATTTGAGATCACGCGGGATATGTGAAAAGAACTTTTTGGCCCCTTACCCCCCCTAAGATTACGAATTTTGGAAAATGCTTTCTGATCTAGCACCTATGTTGAAGAACTCACGTACGTGCCAAATTTCGCATAATTAACTTCAGTAGTTTTGGCCAGGCGAAATATTGACATACGGAAAAACGCAATTACTTTGTTGCCAACCCAATACTATAGAACTTGAGCAGAATAATAGCCTAAATTTCCTTGATGTTAAAGTAATTAGAACTGAGGCGTCCGCCTCAGTTTAAGAATCCTGAAGAGGCCAATCACGGTTATTCAGTTTACGAACGCTAAGCAGACTTGCGGTTATTCGGTTTATCAACACTCAGGAAGCTAACCCAGCCTGTAGCCGAAACTAAATGGTTTCTGCCATTTTCGGTTACCTGACAATATGTAAATGCACTTCAACGACGAAATGCAGTATATAAGGTGAACCACCGACATGGCAGCTGCTGCTCTTTCTTACCTTGTTATGTAACCCTTTTGTTTTGTTATAGTTATGGTTTTTCGTTTTAGTTAATGTTAATAAAATTGTTTTTGTTCAAACAAGTGTCATGTTAATCAAAAGATTATAGCTGGTCTAACAACAAGCAGCCAGACCAAAGCTAAAGAACCAATCCAGACAATATAGAAACTACAGTTTATCGTAAACCCACCAATAATAATAAAATAGTCAATTACTCCTCAAAAACTACGTATAACTACAAAATATCATTCCTACGTTCACATGCCAATAGAGCCCTAGAAATATGCTCCAACCAACAATTACTAAAGGAAGAAATACAATTCATAAAGCAACTTGCGCGCGAAGCTAATTATCACAGCAATATTATCCCTCGCCTAATCAGAAATAGAAGAAAGAAACTCAACATCATCAACAACGCACAGAAAGAAAAATCCACCTTTACTCATCCGATTCCCTACTGTTGCGGTCTTGCTGTAAAAATATCCAATCGTGCACGTAAAATGAACCTTCGTATCCCAATTAAACCCAATAGCAATATATTTTTAAAAATCTGGTCAGATAAAGACAAGATTAACCCTCTAGAAACTGCAGGTATTTACAAAATAAATTTCACTTATAGAGATTCCAACCTTCCCGGATACTATATTGGTGTTACAAAAAGAAAAATTAAAGATAGAATTAAAGAACACATAAATGATATAAAATACAATAGACAAAGCACTGTCCTATCCCGCCTAGCCTTAAAAGAAAATAGTATAGATATAGATTTTGTAAATGTCAAGAAAATAGCTAATTACAATAACCACAGTTATGGCTTAAGAAGGGAAGCGTTGGAAATAATGACACAAAAGGGAGCTGTCAACGACATATTTACAGAACTAACAAAAAATGCTCAAAAGAACTGGTGTTTAAAAGATAAAATAATTAAAACTTTGTAAGATGACATACATAAAAATGCTATTCAAGCTATGTAAGTTTCTTATCAAGCTGATAGGTATCTTTTGTGAGTGTTATTTTATAAAGTATTAATTATTTTACATTTACAAAACTATTAAATTTTAGTTTGATTTTTGTACTAAAAGTTTTTTTAATCTAATAATAAATTTTTATTTACAGTTGTACACAGTACAGGCTCGTGGATTACTTAAATGGAGGTTCACAAAAAAAATTTCGAAAATTAAATATGAAGATACAACGCACCTTACAAATTAAAATATATTTGCATTTCCAGCTGTTAAAGGAAAACAATCCATGTAACTGAAAGAAAACAAGTAATTTTTGGTCTTTCATTTCTTCACCAAGATAAGATTTAGCAAAAGTGCTGTCTTGAATTTAATTTCAATTTTTTTTCCAAAGTATAATATTGTAAAATGTAATTGCTTTAGCTCTGAAACACGTATTTTACTCCCATCTTAATTATTTACGCTAGTTCGTAAAAAATACTGCAGTGAAAAATAATAAAAATAAAGAAAATAATGGATTAACTAACCGAATATATCAAACCAAGAGAGAATCCGGAAGAGATAGTGGCAAAAAAAACCAAAAAAACTCTTGAGCACAATAAAAATGTGCGAATGGGATGATATCAGCAGCACCTTACTTCTCCCGCAACTCTCTCTGCGTCTTTTCTCACAGAGCAGTTCAGAAGGATATCTGGCCGGTTGCATGTGCCAGTTACGAAGTACTATGCTGTAGTAACCTATGATACAGTGCGTTAGCTATAATAAGTGTTTTTAATAATAGTGGGGAGTGGGGGAGAATAAAAATTTCGTTTTAAATTCCCAAACACCTAGAAGTGCACTTAATATTTTTTTTAAATTTAATTTGTTAATATGTTTATTTTTTAGTTTTTCCTCTGGGGGTGGTTCATGTGCTCAAGTGCTCAAATGGAGGAGCCGCCAATGTCTATACATATAAATATGTTTATGTTCCTAAATATTTTTGATAAATTAACAATAAAATATTAATTTTTTTATAAATTTTGAAAATGCAACCAAGTGCATTTTTATTTGAGACAGTTTTTTAATTTAACATAAAACAATGACAAAATTTTAATATATTTTACACTGAATGTATAATTAACTAAAATTAAATCAAATCAAAAGTACTAACTCTGCTTCCAAGTTAAAAATCTTTTGCAGAAGTCTAGCCTTTTCTTCTTCCAAAGCTTTTACGGATACTGCAATTTTCTTCTCATTTTCTTTATCAATCTGAAAGCAATTAGTTTTAACTAAATGTATGAGGCTTAAAAACAGTTAAAATTAAGAATAAGTGCAAATAAAAATGAGTGCTAAAAACAATCTAAATTAATAAAAATAAGAATGATCAAAAAGGCTGTAATATATCAAAAGTTGCCAAGATTGCACATTTCTGACAATTTATCGCCAAGTTTGGCACCACAAAATAAGTTGCCAAAACTGAATCCAGCTTAGTAATATCACCTATATTTGGCAAGAAATTGTCAAATCCTACTGTTATTCAATGGGAATATTAATTAGTGTATAAATTATAATTAAAATATGTTAGACGAAGATTGTAATGCTATTGATGAACTGGTCTTGGTTTTGTATGAACAGAGAAATGAATTTAACATTAAAAAAAGATTATTCTTGAATAAATTTACACAGTATATTTTATAATTAAACTTTATTTCAAAAATATGAATTTAGTTGGTGACCTTCTCCAAAATTCTTTTGGAAAATCTCGCCCCTTGCTTGACTAAGTTTTTCTACATTAGCCTTTTCTTTATCAACTCTTCTCTTACAGCAGCACATTCTAATTTTCTTTTTTCCAATTTTTTTTCGGCTACTTAAAAAAAAAAAATCTTGGCATAAAGGAAGGTATTTTTTCCTTAGACTTGTTTCTGATTTGGCTCTCCACTTTTCCTTTGAAAGAACAAGTGACCTTTAAATGTACTGAGAATTTCTGAGTCCAAAGAAGGTCTGGTCGAACATAAATCAGGAAAAGGCTTATCGATTGCAATAGTGGTTGATGTTTCAGTTCAAACAATATCCATATTCCCAAAGTTCCAATCAAGAGAATCATCAGCAAGTTCAGCTAAAGCTTTCGTGAAGTCTGAAGAAGGTTCAGCTGTACAAGAATCAGCAAAAAGAGAAATAGAAAGAAACAAGACACTCACAGTTGCCAAGTTGAAACAGTGATAAATCCTTTTCTTCAAACTCATTTAGATTGCCCTTCTGAAATGTAACTCAGCTTCTTCTTGTCAATCAATTTGTTAAGAGAAAATAGCCCTTCTCTTTATAAAAGTTTTTGCTTTTCTTCTGTGTTATTGGCATTAGCTTCAAAAGAAGTTTTAAAGCTTTTGGGTTCCATGGATATGACTCAAACTTCCAGTCTCGTCTAGCTAGATCTCGTCTAGCAGTAGCTGGGACACTGAGATAAGCAACAACAACAACAAATGAAGCAAAAATCACAAGAAGTGAAATTGAACTTATTTAGCAACTGACTACAATAATACTTATCTCTCAAACATCATGATTGTTTTTTAACTTGTTCATTAAAAGGTAAGGATGCACCGAGTATTCGGTTGGTATACAGTATACTGCCTATTCGGCAGACTTTGGCCAAATACATTCATATTCGGCAACCAAATAGTAAACAAATTTGTATATTCAACAACTGGTAAACAAGTAAACAAAAAACTATACCATGAATGAAATTTGTAATGTACATACAACATAGTACAACATTAATTCAAACTGTTACGTTCTAATATCACTTTGAAGTAATTTTAATTTTTGAGAAAACACTCAGATGTTAAATTTAAATATTGTTGCTCTTCAATTTTTCTTAAACTGGAATGTTACACATTACGTTAGCCTTACTAATTTAAATATGAAACAGTAACCAGGAAAGAAAAAAATCATGATATTAAGTATTTATAAATATGTAAAGCCAATTAACAAGTAATTTTTTAAAATAAAATATGCAAATATTAAAATAAATCATTTCACAAATATTAAAAAAGATGATTTATCTATACATATAATAAAAGAGAGTGTCTGTCTGTCTGTGTGGTTGTCTGCCGTTCACATAGTGGACTAACTATCTGACCAAATTGCACCAAACTCTGCAGGGGAGTTCCCAAGCATCCTGAAGTTGCACCTCAGGTGTAGTTTTTTAATTTTCAAATTATTTTATATTTTACGTTATTTTTGACCATTTTCTGCCTTTGCCCTCCGAAAAAGAAGGCTTCTGATCGTCTGAAAGAAAAAATAATTACACGATTGGAAAGAGGAAAGAGTTTACTTTCTAAAGAGACCTTCATTCTTGAATTAGCTGCATTTCCCGATTTTTGATAAATAAAAATCGACAACCCTTTTCTCCAGCAAATTTGGGTGAATTTCAGAACAAGGAGCCTAGCTCAGCTTGCATCTAAAAAGCTATGGAATATTTCAGCTAAAAAAATATATACTGTTACAGACAAACTGCTCAGCTTTTGTTTAAAAAAAAGAAATCAAGCTTCTAGGATAATTTTTTGATCAGCTAACAAATTAATTAGTAAAACCCATACGAAAATAATTTGAAACTTCCGAAGACAGAAGAAAGGATTTTTCGACTAGCATAACTTGACATCAAAATGAAGAACCAGAGAGGGAATAATTCTTTTCTCTGGACAGTGTGTGGGTGGAGGTCCAGAAAAAAAAAAAAATAAATAAATAAACACCCTTCTGTTTTTTTTGTTTTGTTTTGTTTTTTTCTTTAGTCTACCCTTTCCAGTCACAATCACTGAGCCATGATGAGGCATTGGCATGAATAATGATTTATTTCGTTATCGATAACATTATGAAACAGACTGACCATTTTTTGATTGAATTTAATGATATGTGAAATGTCTATCATCTATATAAATAAAGCAATCTGTAAACTGTCTATTAGTTTGTCTGTGTCTATCTGTGTCTCGCGTAGCTCCGAAACGGGTGATCGTAGACCTACCAAATTTTGTACAGTAATCCTCCAAGACGGGTCCTGACACACTTCGAAGCGATTTTTTCGAAATTCAAATAATTTTAGGAGATATCGATAAAAAAACATGTTCCAAAATGATCATTTTTGTTCTCGCGATTTTGCAATTGTAACCCGGCAGTGGAAAGAGAGAGGTTTGAGCATATCTAGGTTGCCATTTTTTGCAAGTTTATTAAATTATTCAGACTCTTGAAGTAAAAATAAAAGAATAACGATTTTTTTGGATTACTTGTAAGGTTTTTTTAAATTAAAATATCGTGTGCATGTGAAATCAGAGTAGGAATAAAATCTTTTATACTCAAAAGAAAAATAGGATTTGGAAATTTTCAGAGACTAAAATGTGCAACTTTTTAATTTGGCAAAAAAGAAAATGGTTGGTATGCGATTTTGAGAAGATGATTCTAGCACTTGGAACAATTTAATGAGAGCGTATTATTAAAAACAATGTTTTATTGAAATACGGCATTGAATTTTAATTTTCGGTGCAGAAATAATGCAGTTATTAAGGCGATTTAAGACTGCCTAAATTCAGAATTTTCACTAAATTAAGTCAATTTTTGTTTGTTGTTGTAATTTTTTGTTTGGATTATTTGTAAGGCTATTTCTTAATTAAAATTTCGTGTGCATGTAAAATAAGAGCAGGAATAAAATGATTTATACTCAAAAGAAAAATAGAATTTGGAAATTTTCCGAAAATAAATGTTCAACTTTTTAATTTGGCAAAAAATAAAAAGGGGTTGATGTGCAATTTTGAGGAAGATTCTAACACTCGGCACTATTTATCGTAATTTAATCGTCTGCTATTTGGGTTAGAATACACTTGAGAATAAGTTTTTGAAATTTTCATTCAGTTGGAATTGTGCATTTTTCTGAGCAGCTTTTCTGAATCTATTTCTAATGTATTACAACCAGAAAAAGGATGTTAGAAATATCAATTTTAATTTTGTTTAATCACGCTCAGGGTAGTATACAAATCCACAAAAATGGACCCGTCAGCCTGAAATTTTGCATAGATATGTAAAATAATATAGAATAAATGATAGTCCACTTTAAAACTTTGAAAGTCCACCGGTTCCCGGAATTTAAGAGATTTTTTTATGTTCTCCACACAGAAAGCTTTCCGTAATTGTAACCCCTGTAGTGAAAAAAGTATGAAATAAGCATCGTGGTTGCCATGTGTGGCAATTTTGCCAAATAAAATGTTTTAAATTCTTAAAGTAAAAATAAAAGAATAATAATGATTTTTTTTTGTTTATATTTGTAAGGTTATTTTTTTAATTATAATATCATGTGCGCATAAGAAATGAGAGCAAGAATGAAATGTTTTATACGAAAAACAATGAGGATTGAAGATTTCAGAGACTAATATGCAAATTTTTTTAGTTTGGCAAAAAATAAAATGGCTGATAGGCCGATTTTTAGAGAGTGAGTTCAAGCGGTTTGCACAGTTCTAGGCTTTTTGGCGCAATTTACTGAGAGCTTAAGGAAACAGCATTTTTGAAAACAAATGTATAGGTTTTATTAGAATACAGCATTAAATTTTAATTATCCGTGCAGAAATAATGCAGTTATTAGGACATTTCAAGCGATCTAGCTTCAGAATTCTCGCCAACTTGGGGGAATTCTGCCAAATTTCAGAAAATTGAAATCTTCGCATTTAGTACATCGAGCTAATGATGAATAAAACACGTAAATAGTTGATAATTTTTAAAATGCGGCTGTATTAAGGGATTCCACTTTTCAAATAAATGCCTGCTTTACTGTTTGGCAGTCAAACCATTTCCCATTTTGATTGCTGCTAAGTCAATGCTTTGAATGATTCCCTGAAAAAACTCTTGCAAAATGGCATATGTTGGTACTTTGGCGAGGCTTAGATTTGAAACTGGATTTTATTTGAGACTGGTATATATATAATAAGACTGGTTATAGATAAAAATGAATGTTGGTATGTGTGTATGAGGTTGAAAAACTCCAGCACCTTTTCACTGATCACCATGAAATTTGGTTCACCTAAGTCTTATCATTGAGAAGCTTTTTATGCTATCCGTTTTCCTCTAACTTGCCACTAGGTGGCGCAGCAGAACAGTGAATTCTATTCCGTTTAGCCGTTTGCTATGCAAATATCGTCCAACCAATTTCGATGAAATTTGGTACACGCGGATATTAGAACACGGAGAATATTTTTCACTACTATCCATTTTGCTGTAACTTGCTGCTAAATGGTGCTGCAACGCATCAACTTCTATACCATTTGACAAGCCGGCATAAAATATTTTATACTTACACATTTGAGCATGAAGAATATATTCTAACTGTGTTACTTTTGATGTTACTCACCACTAGATGGCACTGCAATGCATTATTATTTTAACTCGCCATTAGATGACGCTGCAGCAGGCCAAATTCTTGACCATTCAAACAGTCGCTATGAAAATCAGTATACATAGCTATTTGAACAATGAGAATATTTTGGCATCCATTTTGCTATAACTCGCCACTTGACGGCGCTGTAGCAAATCATTACTTTAATTAATCACTAGATGGCCCTGCAGTGTATCACTTCTTGCCTCGGCAAAAAATTGCTATGAAAATAGGTATACATAGATATTTGAACACGGGGAAGAGTTTGGCCCGATCCATTTTCCTATAATTTGACACTAGATGTCGCGTCAACACATGAACTTCAGGACTATCCAGCCGATCGTCATGAAAATTCGTATACATCGATACCTGAATGCGAAGAATATTTTTGGCGTATCCGTTTTGCTAAAACTCTCCACAAGATTGTGCTATGCCGCATCGCCTACTGCACTGTACAAACGATTGCCTTGAAATTCGGTATGCATGTTTAGTTAAAATTCAGAGCAGTCGTGGCTGGAATTAATGAAGAAGCGGGGAGCGAGCCAGACGGGCTCAGTTCTGAAGATGACAGTGGATTAACTGCCGAAAGCGCTAAAATGGTGTGTGTTTTTTAGATTTTACAGAAATTTTAATGGCTTTTAATATTTTTAATTATATAACTCTATGCATGATTATTTAAAACAATGCAATATCAATTTTGCTATATCTCTTTATTACAATAAATAGCAATCACAACAAATCTTAATATCAAAAAGTGCATTCATTCCCGTACGAAGAACGGGTACTTCAGCTAGTTGTCTAAAAAATTCTTCGTGGATTAGGGACAAATTGATGAAACGACGTAAAAAAATTCTTTGTGGTTTAGGGCAGTTCAGGGGGCAAGGCTGCCCCCTCATTGGAGTATTTGCTTGCATTATTAAATTTATTTTACGAGAAAGAGAAACGGGCTGTTGAGGGAGAGGAGATACCCCCTTCGGTCGCAAAGCAGCCCGCGTGCTGTAGGTTGCTCATTTTGGTCTTGAAGTGGCCGTCAGCAGACCAAATAGTTGGCGAAGACGGCCGCTCACCGAAGAGTTTAAAAGCGATCCATAGGTCGCATAGACAGTCCCAAAGTGGCCCGGGAGCCATAGGTTACACATTTCGGTCTCAAAGCAGCCCATTGGCAGACTGGATGGTCACCGAAGGCGGCTGCTAACTGTAATTTTGAATTTGGCCGTGAAGCAGCTGTCGACGGCCAAAACTGGTTACCAAAGGCAGCTAGTCTATATATATATAAATGAATGTTTGTGGGTATGTGTGTGTGTGTGTGTGTGTGTGTGTGTGTGTGTGTGTACGACGTTGAAAAACTCCAAAACCGTTTGACCAATCTCCATGAAATTTGGTACACTTAAGTCTTTTGTCACGGAGAAGGTTTTTATGCTATCCGTTTTCCTCTAGCTTGCCGCTAGGTGGCACTGCAGAATGTCGAATTCTATTCAACTTCTTGCTATGGAAATACCCTTTAACTTATCCTGATGAAAATTCGTATCCTTTGATGAAAATTCGTACACACGAATATTTGAAGGCGTAGAATATTTTTACACTATTCATTTTGCTGTAACTTGCTGCTAGATGGTGCTGCAGAATGCCGAGGCCAAATTCTATTTCGTTTAAGCGCTTGCTGTGAAAAATATCTGTTACCGATTTTGACAAAAATTGGTGTGTATGGATATTTGAACACTGAAAATATTTTTACACTACCCGTTTTGCCATGAGTTGCCCCTAGGTAGTGCTGTAGAGCATCAAATTCTATTCTGTTGGACGACTTGCTATGAAAATACCGTTCAACCAATTTTGATGAAAATTGGTACACATGGATATTTGAACACTGAGAATATTTTTACACTATCAATTTTCTTCTAACTCACCGCTAGATGGCGCAGCAGAACGTCGATTTCTATTCCGTTCGACTGCTTGCTATGAAAATACCATTTAACTGATTTTGATGAAAATTGGTACACCCGGATTATTTGAAGACGTAGAATATTTTTACACTATCCATTTTGCTGTAACTTGCCGCTAGATGGTGCTAGAGAATGCCAAATTCTATTTCGTTTAAGTACTTGCTATGAAAATATCGGTCAACCGATTTTGATGACAATTGGTACCCATGGATATATGAACATGGAGAATATTTTTACGCTATCCGTTTTGCCATAACTTGCCGCAAGATGGCCCTGCAGCGCATCGACTTCTATACCATTCAACCAATCGCCATAAAAATTTTTATGCTTACACATTTGAGCACGGAGAATATATTCTGACTATTCATTTAGCTGTTACTCACTACTAGATGGCACTGCAGCGCATTATTACTTTAACTTGCCATTAGATGGCAATGCAGTGCACCAACTTCATGGCCGGACAATTGATCTTACACACTTGAACATCTTAAATACTTGAACAGAGAATATTTTCGGGTTATCCATTTTGCTATAAATAGCTACTTCATTGTGCTGTAGCACATCATTACTTTAACTCGCCAATAGATAGCGCTGCAACGTATCAACTTCTTACTTTAATTTGTCTATTGATGGCACTGCAGCATATAAAGACTGTTCAACTGATCGCTATGAAAACTGGTATAAATAGATATTCGACCACGGAGAATATTTTGCCGTTATCCATTTTGCTATAACTTGCCACTAGATGTCACTTCAAACCAATGACTTCAGGACCATTCAACTGATCGCCATGAAAATTAGTAAACATAGATGCTTGAACAAAAAGAATATTTTCGCCGCATCCGTTTAGCTATAAGTCGCCTTCTGTACCGTTCAAATGTTCAAATTGGTACACACAGATATTTTAGTACGGAGAATACTTTTACGCTATCATTTTGCTATGACTTGCCTCTAGATGCCGATGCAGCACACTAACTTCAAAGCCGTTCGCCC
Source organism: Cheiracanthium punctorium (assembly GCA_038373885.1). Classification (NCBI taxonomy): domain Eukaryota; kingdom Metazoa; phylum Arthropoda; class Arachnida; order Araneae; family Cheiracanthiidae; genus Cheiracanthium; species Cheiracanthium punctorium. Next base: position 273,474 of record JAWZYV010011890.1, read on the forward strand.
GATCACCTTAAAAATTCGTATACATATACATATTTGAGCAGGGAGAATATTTTTTTAGTATTCATTTGGCTGTACTCACCACTTGATGGCACTGCAGCCAGGGCCTGATTTCCGGGAGGGCATTCGGGACAAGCGTACTGGCCCCCAAAGTTTAAAAATTTGTAAATTTTGAAAAAGCTTTCGAAAGAGGGTCCATTAATGAAGCATTTGCCCAGGGCCCCCAACTCGGCAAATCTGCCCCTGACTGCAGAACTTTATTATTTTAACTCGCCACTACATAGCACTTCAGCAATCAACTTCTTGATAGTTCAACTAACCGCTCTGAAAATTGGTATACATAAACATTTGAACACAGAGAATATTTTCGCGTTATCCATTTTGCTTAACACTCGCCCTTTGATGGCGCTGTAGCGTATTATTACTTTAATTTACCACTAGATGGCGCTGCAGCGTATCTTGACCGTTAAATTGTTTGCTATGAAAATTGGTACACATAGATATTTGATCATGAAAATATTTTGATGCTATCCATTTTGCAAAAACTTCGACAGTTGATGGCGCTGCGCCGAATCATCATCTTCACCGTTCAAACGATCGCCATGAAATTTTTTATGTATAATTGTTGAACACAGATAATATTTATGCGATATCAATTTTGCTATATCTATTTATTATGATAAATAGTAATTACATTAAACCATAATATAAAAAAAGAATCCATTCACTCCTGTGCGAAGAACGGGGCATACAGCTAGTAATATATAAAGGAAACACTTTGATATTATATTACATTTTACAGTATTTTAATTCTGGAAGTTTCACACCATATGAAATATTAAATATTGTTTAAAAACAAATTACAGTAATCATTGCTGTCACACTTAATTTTAATAACGGTTTAATAAGTTTAATACATTTTTACTAAATATTCAGTATTTGGCCGAATATTCGGTTAAAACTTCAACGTCAACCGAATATTCGTTATTCATTCAGCAAAATATGGTATTCGGTGCATCCCTATTAAAAGGCATCATTACATAGACTAACATAGTTCAATATGTATGCTAATGGGAGCTGGCAAATGTAAAATCTGCCGTGGCTCCAATGTCCTCCATGTTCAAACGATACCTCTGGGGCTGCCAATTTCAGGTGGTGTCTGGTCTCTCATCTGAAATTAGTTCAAAATTAGAGACCAATAGGCCGAAGTCCAGTCCTCTCATAAGCAATGGCACCTATTTCCATAAAAAGTGCAATTGTCTATCTATGGACACAAGAACAATATAGTTCAATAGATTACAGGTTTTGATACTTTTTTGGAAAATGTGACAACTATTGGCACACTGTTGACTACTGGCACATTTATCCTACTGCAAAATTTAACCTGTTATAACTTTTTTTTTATTAATCAAACATCACCGATTCCTAAAAATATGTTATATAATGGCAAATTTGTCTTTGATCCTCAGAATGGAAAGGGGAGATTATTTTTATCCTTTAGAATGAATCGCTGAAAAAAATTGCACACAGTTAAAAAACTCTTTTTTCTCGGGTAAAACGTTTTATTGAGCCACTGCTGACTGCTATTCATTAGCTTAGTTAAGGGCTTCAAGTGTCAAACTTATTTGACCATTAAGTAGTCTTTAAATGAATCGGGGGAGAGGGGGTAAGTACCTGAATTATACTCCAAAATATGAAAAATTGTCAGATTGAAAGTTCCCCCCCCCCTTTTATTTCAGAAGCTGCCACAAAATGAAGAATATAAAGAAAAAATTGTTTGTTAAAATACCTGAGCTAGTTTTTCTTTTTCAGCAGCTAATTGGTCTTGCAATTGTTTGGTTCTTGTAGTCAAATTTTGAACATCATTCTGAAGACGAGCAATTTTGTCCACACTAGATTTTTCTTGATTTGTCAGTTTACTCTTTAAAGCATTACATTCTTCTCTCAAATCCTTCAATTTTGAAGTCATGTCCTGATTTTGCCGCAATTCACGATCTAATAACTGGACTTTCTCATGCAGATTCTTTTTTGTTAGTATTAAAGGATCATTAATCTAGAATTATATATTAAATTAACATATCAATGCAAAGATTTAAATAAATGAATAAATAATTTAAGAAAACAACTAAAATAATAATACAAATAAATAACTTAAATATAATGCAAAGTTATTTATTTTTATCCTTTAGAATGAACAATAGTTGCAATTTATATTCTAGTTTGTAACATTTTTTATATTCTGTTGCAAGGCTGAAAATGTGTAGTTATATTGGAGATATGCCATTTCGTCTCCTTCAATAGGAAAGAGTATAGCCACCAGCATGGGCGCCGGCAGTATAGGGCAAGGGGGGGGGCAATCCCCCCCCCCCCCGGGATTGTTTAATGCAGTGTTTTCCCTTGCTTTTTTATTGTTTCCAACATGGTAACCATACGTTGACATACGTACCATACGTAACATGGTAACCAGTCTTTGCCCCCCCCACCCCCTCCGGAAATATTCTGCCAGCGCCCATGGCCACCAGGGGCAGAAAAATCTCCAAAAATTTAAATGGCGGTAAGGCATGAAACCTAAAATAAGACATACCCAGACCAAAAATTTACATACCCAAAAATACTACATTTTATTGCTCTGTAAAATGTACGTTAATCAGACTGTTTGCATTAAAAGGAAATATTCCAACCACAAACTGCATAACTATGAACACTTAAGATATATGGAGAGCATGGTACTACTTAATTAGTCTGAAACCTTTTCCTGAAGATTGCCAATGATCAATCACTAATGTAGGATCAAAACCCTCACATTCATGTCCATCAACGTTGATTCTCATCAAACCATTTACTAAGTCTGTTGATAATCCAGAACAAAGACATTTTAATTCTATTCATAGAACTAAATCCATGCTCACAAGCTGAAGTGCTGAATGACAGGCAGATCATCAGCTTAATTAAGGGAAAGATATTTTAATCCTTGAGGCTTCATTTTCGGCAAATATGTGTATATTGTGAATGGAAAAGAAGACACTGCCTAGCTTATATTATGCAAAATTACCTTAAGACTGAACCATTCTTTTAGAGCACTCAAGACTTCCTCTTTCCAATACAGCATGAAATGTGCTACAGATCCCTGTCATTTCTTCTTGAACATACAGTAGAAGACCCAAAATTCGTCGATCCGAAATCCGCAAGGCTCTAAAATCCGCAATGTCTGTTCAATGTAAACAATGAAATCTGCCCTGCCTACTGCAAGTTCAGAAAACTATCGTATAACCACAAAGTAAAACTAAATAAGCTATTCCCACTTGAAAAAAGTTTTTTAGGAGTCTGTGAGCTCTAATGTTAACATTGATAACTTTCAAATGACTGACAGTGACATAATTGACACTGAATTATGATCACATGACGCAGACTCTGACACAGTAACAAGTGAGGATGATCAAAAAGTTGATAAATTAACATTTAATGAAGATTAGGCTGTGAGAAAGAAATATCTCAGATTTGTAGAGCAACAAAGCTGTGCTACGAACAGAAAATAATGAAAAATAAATAAATAAATAAATAAAGACTATAAATAGAACATCCCAAAGTCCTAAACTATTGAACATACATGTTTAAATAAGTTGTACTATAATCTCATAATTTTGTATATTGCATTAATCCTCTGTATTTTTATATCATGATTCTAATTATAAGTAAAATGATTTGTTTCCCTTGATCTATATTGTATTTTTTTTTCTATTATTTTCTGAGTGGGTGGAAATAGAATAAATTTCCTATTATGACCCAAAATCCGCAAAATTCTAAAATCTGCACAAGGTCTGGAACCAAGCTGTGCGGATTTTGGGTCTTCTACTGTATGTTGATAGTGATTTATTATCCAGTGGCCACATCCAAAATCAAAAACTTTAAAGAGAGGGGTTTAGCGGCAAACATGGAATCTCTTACAGCTGATTTTTTTACATGCCTGATTGGGCATGTAGCAAGAAAAAGGTACATGACCTGCTAAAAATTTGACATGCCCCGGGTATGTCAGGCAACAGATTTTTCTGCACTGGTAGCTATGCTATTACTACTGCATTAATGTGACTTTTTTTTTATTTTTTAGTTATGGTATAAAATTTACTGATGAAATTAAGTTTAACTATACAGTCAGCCAATTTGCCAAGAAAAATTATTCTAACGATTGGGATATTCAATTATCTGGTTTCGCATTCTCTATTTACTACAGTTTGATGGATTGAAAATTTATTACATTAAGCAGGATTTTCTTTTAACCAATAATCCATTAAGCAGGCTCAACTGTATTTCCCAAAAGATTAAAAACAAAATTACAGAAATATTTTGAATATATTTTTTCCCTATCGTGAATATATAAAAAATTTCTCTTTTCCCTAAATACTCCAATTTAAAATAAAATTAATTTAAAAAGGATTATTTTCATGAATTTAAAAACATGTAGTAGATAAGTTAGTCTGACTGTTTGAGACCTTTAATTAGCCTGTTCAACAAACATATATACAAGAAGTAAAAAAATATGTCCTTTACTATTTTATCAGGACTTTTTTTGGAAGGCTTCATCTCCTATTCTTACAATAAAAGATCTTATGTTTGGTCAAGCCTAACCCAGCTCTTACCCAGTGGTGGGAAAAACTACTTTTTTTTTTTTTTTTTTTTTTTTTTTTTTTGTAGCAAATTACAACTACGTTTCGAAAAATGTAGTTAACTACAACTACTTTTTGACAAATATATTAGGTGTACCAGAAAAAAATGTCGTTGCTTTACATAAAATTCAAACAAATGAATTTTCATCAATTATTGAATTAACAAACAAGCTGTGCCTAAGCACAGGACTCATAATTTCAAAACGAGAATTCTATAGATATTTTTTTTTTCCCCCTCTCAGAGAAAAATGGCCACCCTCCCCCTTTTTTCACGTCTACCCTCCATGGAGTATTCTATTAGAAATGTTCCGAAATCTATTTTTAGGTATTCGTGAGCATTGTATTTTAAGGCAAGAATTTTATGGATATCTCTTTTCTTCATTGAGATCACACAGGATAGGATATCTGAAAAGAACGTTTTGGCTCCCAATCCCCCATGAGTTACAAATTTTGGAAAATGCTCTGTTTTCTAGCGCCTATGTTATAAAACTCACGTACTTGGCAAATTTTGTATTATAAGCTTCTGTAGTTTTGGCTAGGCAAAATATTGACATACAAAAAGACGACAATACTTTCCAGTACACCTAATAGTTAGCTACACTACTTTTGAAATGTAGTCATTACTTCGCTACTTTTAGGAGACAAATTTTGCTAAAAGATTCAGTTTGCATCACATTCATATTTAAGGATATTGATATCCTAACTAGAGGAAACTATTGCTCTAATAAATAACTACCAGCTGAGCATTTGAGGGGGGGGGGTTCTCTCCGAAACTGTAAAGCAATTATTAAAAAGGAGCTATTTTGGAACATTTCTTTTAACTTTATTGTTCTAAAGTTTAAAATATACCGAATCGTCTCTCTCGCCCCGAAATTGAAACCTATATATATGCTACTGACAACTACTGCCAATTATTGAAGTATTGCTGAAACTATTTAAGTTTTAATACTTCTATGATAAAAATAAATTGGGAAAATGAGCTTTGAAAGCATGTGAAAAATCATGAGAACCAAAAAGATTTAAAAAAAAAAATACTTGGATGTCTGAACGGGGAAAAAAAGGCCCATTTTGGGAGCCCTTTCATGTTGTACAAACATTCTAGTTTCTTGAGCACAAATCAAAATTAATGAGTATAAAGGCCTTTTCTCATGACTTACCAAATTAATGATTTATGACGAATGACCCATGTGAACCACGTAACATTGTATAGTTTAACTGAAAACATCATAGATGATATGCATATTATAAAATAATGGAAACAATTACTAATTAAATTCATGATATATCTATTAAAAACAATATATTAAAAAAATCCTCTGTATATATTAAAGAAACTTTAAAGTTATAATCATCAACACAACTTTTTCTTCTTTGTTTTAGGCATAAAAGAATTTTATAGAATTATATTGTTATTTTAAGGGTAAGAGAGAGATAAATCTCTAAGGATTTTACAAACTATTAATTATTAATAGAAATTCTCATACTTTCATATTAAATTCTGAAAATTATTACACAGAAAACATAATTTAAATATAATAAACACTTTAAAATTTTGACGAAAGGAAGCAGATTTCAACATATTCATGAAAAATTGTCATGCCTCTAGTAGTTATAAAGTTCGAAGAACAGAAAATAAGTGTAAAAGCCTTTTTATTTTTACACAATTATGATATGGATATTATAAAGGAAATTTATCTTAACAGAAATTATTACTGCAGCATATATAAATTTAATACAATAAATCGGGAGATTTGGGAGGCCCTTATTTTTCAGGGGCCCCGGGCTATTGACCATGCGCCCGTGTGATAATCAGACTCTGAAAATATGTTAAAATGTTTGGTAAGGTATAGTAAAGGGAGCCCCGATGTAACCCAGTGCCCGGATCCCATCTAAATATGATCAGCTCTGGACCTCTCTTTCCTTCTTCTTTTTCTGTCCTCTTTCTGACAGAGTGGTGATTCTACAAATAATACTGAGAATGATAAAAAGGATGTAGAAGTTATTGTTATTTTAAGGGTAGGAGAGAGATAAAGGCTTCAGGCAAAGCAAGCCCCATTCTCTTGTCTTCTTCCCTCACTTGCATGCATGTGGTGTGTGCCACCTGGGGGGTGGGGAGCGACTGGGTGTTCCTTCAAGCATCAATTCCAGTTCTGTGCTTGGAGTCAGAAGAAAGAACAATTCACCACGTGATCAATCGCCGGAAGTGATGACGTGGCAAAAGTAGCTTAGAAAGTAGTTTCCAAAACGTGCTTGTTACAAACTACTGATTTTTTGTAGTGCACTACATACCACACTATGTTTTTTAAAAAAAAGCAGCACGCTACACTACAAACTATTAAAAAAAAAGGTAGTGACTACAGTAGTTACGCTACTTGTAGCACGCTACTTCCCAGCCCTGCTTTTACCCACTTATATTCATACACCTTTGGGGATTCTAAATTCTTCTTGCTTTTGCTTCAAAATTAGTCATAAAACATTATTTAATTTTTGTTGAATACAAAAACTTTAAAGGACTACTTGGTATTTTAGAACCTTGTAAAGTACTGGTTTCAGGAATGAGATTGACAAAAAAGAAAAAAGTCTGAAAGAATGTGCGAACAACATTCGAGCAAATATACTTATTAATTTCAAGTTTGATAAATATTGTAATTGCTTTGACATTAAATCTATCCTATTTATATACAATTTTACGTTAATAATAAAAAAAAAAAAAAATTGAAAAAAAAAAAGTTTTTTCATTTAATTGAAAAAGTCTGAGAATCAGACAAAAGTGTGAAGAATCTCATCCCTGTAGTTTATAAAGGTTTTAAAGGGAAGTGGGTCCAACATTTTCCCCTTAGAACAAACATATATGTATATTAAATTTAAAAAATAGGGACACAGAAGTAGTCTCTTGGATGTATGTACCTTTCGAGGAGCAAATGTAGAGACAGATCACACTTTCTGATTACTTAAAAACAATGTTGCAGAATCAATAGGTCCTTCAACAAAAAGAGAGAGCAGAAATCTAAAAGGCTTGATATTGGACAACTAAAGGAAGAGGAAATAGCCGAGATGTACAGAAAAGAATTAAATGCCAAAATATCAATTGACAAAGAAGGCCAAGATGAGACAGTTTTAAAATTATTTTACGAAAAAATTAGCCAAAACAGATGCTTAGTAAAAAAAATCCTAAAAATTGGTAAATCATGTTACGTATTCAGAACAAACTGTTTTTAAAAGAAAATTTTCTCCTCTATCCGATGATACAAATGCCGTTTTGCTGCGAGCGTAATTTCTGCCATTATTACGAATTAGGCGAGAAAAAATGCCGAAAATTGCATAAAACATAAAATAAAAAAAATTCTATGTGGAATTTTGAAAAAAATCGCTTTGAGGTGCACAACTTCATGTATAGAACTTCCCGAGTACCAAATTTGGTGTTTCTAGGTGTAGCCCTTTGTCCGTAATGCTGCCGACACACACACAGACATCTTCTTTTATGATAAGTATATATATATATATATATATATAGTAAAAAGCAAAACTTACGAATCAACGTAGCATCCACTTGGTAAATACGAAAGTCTAAAATTCATGGAATGATTGATGAGGAAATTAATGAACTCAAAATCTTAAGTAAAAATAGGAATAAGCAGACAAAAGCAGCAGATTGAAATGCAAACATTGGTAAATCAGAAAAAGAAGACGGAATTGGATGGAGTAAAACAATAGGTAGCAAGCATCGGCTAAAATCTTCAGGCCCCACGAACCGAATACTTGCTACCAAGATAAAAAACGAAATAACAGGATTTCAATGCAGTTACTTAGCACAAAGAAAGCTAAATATGTAACTAGCAGGGGGCTATCCTGTTATGAAGTAAAAAGTAATACAGTGGAACCCCGATCTATCGTTCTCGCATTCATCGTTTTCCCGTATTCATCATTTTATTTCTATGGTCCCTGCACAAACTGTATTCAAATAACGTTAACAAAACCCACATGTATCGTTCGTCAAAAATTCGCTTTCCCGCATTCATCATAGTAAAATGTTTCTTCTGACCGAAATGAAATTGAAGATCAAGTGGATCAATATGGCATACAAATCGAATTACTTCCTGGTATAATATCTTCTATTGATGATCATACAGGTTCAGAATTCTTACATCTAGCAGGGATGAGTATGGTAGGAAATGCAGTGATTATATTTCCATTGATTTAGAAGTAGCAACGTGTGGTATCCTAAGAATAGAAGAAATGTGACGCAGAAAATGAAAATAATCCCGAAGAAGCTGAGAATAATATTCATGCCGATGAGACAGAGCCAACACTAGTGCCTAGTTTATCCTACGCAATAACGGTATTTGAAATTGTATGACTTTTATATACAAACATGAATACACATAAAAAGACAAAAACATTGTAAATCTTGAAAATTTTGTTTAATTAAAAGATTAATGAAAACCCCAGGGTAAAGTTACTAATTTTGTAAAAATAAGTATCCTTTAATTTCTACAGAACTTCAATTTGTTTCTTTTACAGTTTGGTAACAAATTTAGTATTTTTGGTATACTGCATACATTGTGTGCATTCATAAATACTGTTTTCTTCTTATTTTGACTTTAACCCGGATTCGTCGTTTTCCCGCATGCATCCTTTTTTACTACACACCCCTTGAAAAACAATAGATTGAGGTTCTACTGTATATATATATATATATGTCAGAGGCAGAAATTGATGTGCATGAGATTTTTTTCTATAATATCATTAATTAGCATATTTTAATCATTTTCTTAACCCAGCATTGCTCCCGCAGGGTATAATATACATACTATGCTTTTGTTTTGGAAGTGCCTTTCTAATTTCTTTTTGAAAATGGATTAAACTTCCATGTAGCTGACTCTGTGGTCATAACCTTGAAGGGGAAAAGTTTGTTTTGAAGTTCAGGTTTTCAGATATCGCCACGTTGGGTGTGTCATACCCTGCACGAGTACTTATGCTATTGTTTGAAGCTACCTTCAGTTTTTGATGTACTTTTCAAACTTATTTTTTTAAACTGATGAGTTCTGGTACAACTAACTTTAAGGTCATAACCTTGAAGGGGGAAGAAAACTGTGGTTGAATTTTTCAAATAGGTTTTTGAATATTGCCACACCAGGTATGCCACATCCTTCAGTACTTCTGCTATTATTCTGAGTGAGGCTCTGGTTCCGAGTATATAAACATGTTTTTATATTGTTCCTTGCAGTGGCGGCTCGTGGGATGCAGCAAGTACAGCCGGGCTGCACTTGAAATTATCAGCACATACTTTAAAATAATTTATTCTACTAATTCTCCTAAATTCAGATTAGAATTGTGGAATTCCTACGGTAAATTAAAAAAATCTCCGAAAAAAACCAAACAAACAAACAAAAAAAAAGATGTATTGTGGCCGGATCACTCATTCCGAAAAAAAGCACTTTAATCTTCCCGCAATTCAATTGGGAAAATCTTTGGTTCAGACCAGAGCGCTGAAAAGAAAATCGGTAGCACCGTTGCCATGACAACGACTACGTAAGCAGCCTCTCCGGCATAGGGAGTATGCAGCTGATACAGCCGATGAAAGATTTTTTAACGGCGGCTGAACTTGAGAACTCGACTAACTGATTGGCTCGGACGAGAAGTGAGGGAGGGGGTAAGGAGAATGTATGTTTGGAAAACTCTCCACTTTATATCGCTGAATTTATCAAGAAGGTAAGCCTGAATAGACGCTTATGAATGGACAATTACCCATCAAAGCAGTATTGTTCTTAAATAAGCAAGAACTGGCATTTACAGGACATGGCGAGCGAGAAAATTCTTTAAACATGGGAAATTTTAAAGAGCTTTTAAAATTATTGATATCGGAATTAAAACACCGCCTTTTTATGGGGACATCACTGACCGATTCGCATGTTTAAAAGAAAGGAGGATTGATTTGACTTATAAAAAATAAGTAAGTTTTCTTTTTTTTCTTTTCTTCTCAAGTTATCGTTACAAAAGAAAATTCTAAGGAAACTTCGAATCAGACACGGATTAATGCAATTTTGAGGATAAGAGCGGCTGGTTGAAATTTATATCCATTTTATGGAAGTAAAATAGGATCTCTTACATTTTTTATGTAATTTCTTTTTTGTTTTTCCCCCCTCGGTGAGGGGGCTTAATCCGCCAGCTTTCGAATTCAGTAACAAAGATTTTCCAATCCTGTCCAGAGGAAAGGGGGGGGGACTCATATGCTTCCGGCTGCAGTAACAGTTTTGACCACAGGCCGCCACTAGTTCCTTGAGAAGTATACTTATAAATGTAGGGTTACAATTATATTTATTCATTTTTTTACCTCTTTGTTTATTGGTTTTATGGCAAAAAACATAAAAACACTATTGGGTATGATATACCTTCATGAACAATCCCAGGTTAATTAAACTATTAAATGAACTTTGATTTAGTGTTTTTTGTAATCATCGACATTATGTCAATGTACAAAGTTTTATAGCATTTGGCTTACAAAGAAAGTTTTTTATGCTCCATTGTCACCTTAAAGAACAATAAAACTAAAATAGCTGGAAGCATATATATAAATGTACTAGCTGAATGCCCCGTTCTTCGTCCGGGAATGAATGGATTATTTTATTTATATTACGGTTTGTTGTAATTACTAATTATCATAATGAGTAGATATAGCAAAATACAGATAATATTTATGATATCTCATAAATATTATCTGCATTCAATAATTATGCATAAAGAATTTCATGGCCTTCGTTTAAACGGTGAAGAAGATGATTCGGCGCAGCGCCATCAACTGTCGAAGTTTTTGCAAAATGGATAGCATCAAAATATTTTAATGTTCAAATATCTATATGTACGATTTTTCATAGCAAACAGTTTAACGGTCAAGATACGCTGCAGCGCCATCTAGTGGCGAATTAAAGTAATAATACGCTACAGCGCCATCAAAGGGCGAGTGTTAAGCAAAATGGATAACGCGAAAATATTCTCTGTGTTCAAATGTGTATGTATACCAGTTTTCAAAGCGGTTAGTTGAACGATCAAGAAGTTGATTGTTGAAGTGCTATCTAGTGGCGAGTTAAAATATTAAACTCTAGGGCTGCAGTCAGGGGCAGATTTGCCGAATTGGGAGGCCCTGGGCAAAAGCTTCATTAGGGGACCCTCTTTCGAAAACTTTTTAAAAATTTACAAATTTTTAAACTTAAAGAACAATTTGGGGCCCCCCCTTTTTTGGTGGGGGGCGGGCGCTTGCCCCGAATGTCCTTCCGGAAATCAGGCTCTGGCTGCAGTGCCATCAAGTTGTGAGTACAGCCAAATGAATACTAAAAAAATATTCTCTCTACTCAAATGTGTATGTACACCAATTTTTAAGGGGATCGGTAGAACGGCTTTGAAATTGGTGCGCTGCATCGGCATCTAGAGGCAAGTCGTAGCAAAATAGGTAGCGTAAAGGTATTCTCTGCGCTCAAATATCTGTGTGTACCATTTTTCATAAATCAGCTGAACGGTATTTTCATAGCAAACGGTTGAACGGTAAAAAAGGCGAGTTATAGCTAAACGGATGCTAAGAAAATCTTTTCGTTCAAACATCCATATTTACGAATTTCCATGCCGATTAGTTGAACGGTCCTGAAGATATTGGTTTGAAGTAACATCTAGTGGCAAGTTATATCAAAATGGATAACGCCAAAATATTCTCCGTGTTCGAATATCTATCTATACCAGTTTTCATAGCGATCAGTTGAACAGTCTTTTATATGCTGCAGCCGCATCAATAGACGAATTAAAGTAAGAAGTTGAGACGTTGCAGAGTGCTATCTATTAGCACTCTGCTTTTACTCTATTATTACTTTATGAGTTAAAGTAATGATGTGCTACAGCACAAAAGTAGCTATTTATAGCAAAATGGATAACACGAAAATATTCTCCGTGTTCAAGTATCTATCTATATCATTTTTCATAGAGATCAATTGTCCGGTCATGAAGTTGGTGCTCTGCATTGCCGTTTCATTGCGAGTTAAAGTAATAATACGCTGCAGTGCCATTTAGTAGTGAGTAAAAGCTAAATGAATAGTTAGAATATATTCTCCGTGCTCAAATGTGTAAGCATAAAAATTTTTATGGCGATTGGTTGAATGGTATAGAAGTCGATGCGCTGCAGCGCCATCTTGCGGCAAGTTGTAGCAAAACGGATAGCGTAAAAATATTCTCCATGTTCATATATCCATGTGTACCAATTATCATCAAAATCGATTGACCGGTATTTTCACAGCAAGGGCTTAAATGAAATAGAATTCGGCGTTCTGCAGCACCATCTAGCGGCAAGTTACAGCAAAATAGGTAGTGTAAAAATATTCTTCTTCTTCAAATATCCGTGTGTACCAATTTTTGTCAAAATCGGTTTAATGGTATTTTCTTAGCAAGCGGTTGAACGGAATGGAAATCGACGTTCTGCAGCGCCATCTAGCGTCAAGTTACAGCAAAATTGATAAAGTAAAAATATTCTACAACTTCAAATATCCATGTGTACTAATTTTCATAAAAATTGGTTGAACGGTACTTGCATAGAAAGCGGTTGAACGGAATAGAATTCGATATACTGCAGCGCCATCTAGCGGCAAGTCATGGCAAAACAGATAGGGTAAAAATATTTTCCGTGTTCAAATATCCATACGTATATACAATTTTTGCCAAAATCGGTTGAACGTTATTTTCATAGCAAGAGGGTTGAACGGAATATAATTCGACGTTCTGCAGCGTCATCTAGCGGCAAGTTATGGAAAAAGGGATAACGTAGAATATTTTTACGTCTTCAAATATCCGTGTGTACCAATTTTCATCAAAATTAGTTGAACGGTACTTGCATATCAAAAGGTTGAACGGAATAGAATTCGACGTTCTGCAGCGCCACTTAGCGGCAAACTGGAGGAAAATGGATAGCATAAAAACCTTCTCCGTGTTCAAATATCCTTAAATGGCAATTTTCATCAAAATTGGTTGAATGGTATTTTCATAGCAAGCGGTCCAACGGAATAGAATTCGACAGCCAAAGTATGTTGAACCAGGTTCGATTATCAGAGAGATATTTTCTTTGTGACAAACACTTGGGTGTAATTTGCAGTCAACAAATTTTTCTATGAATCTGGTTTTGTTTTTCCTCCTATCAAAACACAATCCAAAGAACATTTTAAAGCCTTCTTCTGTTTCTTCCACTGCTAGTCATCTTAGACATCCTCTAACTTTATGTGGGTTGAGAATCAGTTGAGAAGATTTCTCACCATCTACACTCCTTCCGCTTTCAAGATTGGGAAATAAAGTTGATACCAGAGTTCCTGCTGCCCAGTCCGTAATAACTTTGTGTAACAGACTTGTAAAAGCACTGAGATTTTCATTCTAACTTGGTCGTTTGTGAACGCCTGTCCCAAAGTGACGGTAGATAGGCATTCAGCGTTTTCTTCAGTCTTTCGTACTTCTCTTTTGCTATTTTCACTTTCTAAATCAATGACTCAAGTTAAAACATACACTGGATGTTGAAAATTTAACCTCTTTCTCCACCAATCTCGAAATTTCTCTTTCCAACCTTTCTACTTTTCTCTCCTTCACCATATACTTCTCTACGTTACAATTCCATCAATTGTCACATATATAGCTCCCGTCTGGTCTGCTAATGACTCCCGTTCTGTGTAAGGTATGTGAGGCTGTGAGCCACACCTGCTCCGGGAAAAGTCAGTACATTTGCAAGTGCGATATTCAAAAGCTCGGTAAGGGAGAGTTTTTATCACTTTCTTCTTAAACAATTCCTTATGTCCGTCTCTAACGTACGATTCATTTATCTGCTGAACTTGCTCATGACCTTTTCTAACTATCTCTTGAATTCCTTGCATTGACACGGTAGGGATACTGGCCTTGATCCAAATTTCCTGTATTTTGATCGCCACAACTAAAGTTACTTCTCCTTCCGGTGGATCCTGCCTTTTATTCAGAATTTTTTTTCTAAAGTACAAAAAAGTAATATAGAAGTACGAGTATGTCTTCTCGGGTTGGTAACTTGGTACAAGGTAATTCTTTTGATATTCCCCGCTCATCTATGAACACAGATTTTGTTCCATGTTCTGTTGCATACAGTTTCACTCTATTCAGAATCGTAGCAGTGCAAGGCAACCACCTTTTAGCTTTATTGAGAGTAAACTGGGAGCACCATCTATCTGAAACGTTAAACTAAATGCATGTTTCAATGAAATATATCGTGCCTGATTTAACCGCACGCATGTGCATCGCCATCACTCGACAGGCAAACCGGCGCTAGTTGTCTGGAGCACAGCTTGCGTACTTCGCCCAAGACAAAACGACAGCATGACGTGTGCATTGTATAAAACTATTCGTAAAGCCATTTTTTGTGATTTACTGAGCTTCTCTGAACATTTTTTAACATATAAAAGGACCAAATTATTTTTAACAAATAAAGTTTGCTTTCTACATAATTTTTTAAAAAAAAAACATAATTTTCAGATATTTATAGATTTCAAGCTCGATGTGCAACTGCTAGAAACTGTCGTAGAACCTCCAGATTTTGCATATGTGTTTTACATAACAGTATACAACTCCTAAAGCCTCGGGAGCCTAATAATTCGGAAAAGAATTTTTTTGGTCGATTTTTTAGAAAAGTCCCATTTTTCAAAAATGTCTGAATTTCAAGCTCGATGCGCAACCCCAAGACGATGTCATAGAACATTCAAATTTTACACACATCTTATTCATATCAATATACAACTTTTGAGAACACAGGAGATAAAGATTTCAAAAAAATTTTTTTTTTCGATCCACCCTACTGTACATCTTTACAATATTGTTCATGTCGATAAGGCTGAGCCACACTATTACGAAGTATCTCTGAAGAAATAACGGATTTGAAACTTTATGGACTTTTTTATACAAACATGTAATCACAGAAAAGAACCAGAAGAGTACTGTAAATCTTGAAGATTTGCTGTTGAACTTAAAAAATGCTGAAAAACTTAACATAAAATTACTGATTTTTAAAAAGAAATATCACTTATAATTTTCATCTTCGATTTATTTGTTATACAATTTTGTAAGAATTAGTACTTGTTGGTGTACAGTCATTGCGTGTATGCATAAGCATTATTTTCTTCGTATTTTGACTTTAACCCGCATTTGTCGTTTTCCTGCATTCATCGTTTTTTTCTACCCTCCCCATGAAAAGCGATGGATCGAGGTTCTACTGTAGTAAAGACATACCCAGAAAAAAATGTAATTATGAAGAGAAAATGGAGAAGTAGCAAATGAAGGATTAAGCCTGAAAACATGGCGCAACCATGGAGCTGTTGCCAATTGAAGCTGGAAAATTATATGTTGCCAGAAAAAATTGGAGAAAAGTTGAACAATAAGTAAAAAGTAAGAGTTAGTTAAAAAAAAATAAGAAGAAGAAGAAGAAAATACAGTAAATTAAGTTTAAAAAATAAAATAAAATAATAAAATAAATAATAAAATAAAATAATTAATTAAAAATTATTATAAAACTATGATAATTATTATGATATTTTTAAAGGATGACATCTAATTGCTTAAATAGCTGTCTATTATATGCCTAGAGATATTTCTGAGATTATACTAATTAATAGAAGAGCATTTAAAAACAGGTAAAAACACATTAAAATCCGTATGTAGCACTATCGGTGGCAGCCACCACCTTCTTCAGCACAGGTCTTGGTTCCAAATGGCCAGCTCTCTTTCTCAGCAGGGCGTTCTACCCAGGATCGATCTGTGCATGCGTCATATCATTCATAGCGCCATCTGTGGTTATAATCTGTAGGGCTTCCATATTTAGGGCATAATGACTGTTTTTGTAATTGGCGAGTTTTTGGCTATTGTTAAAGTTGATTTCTATAGGGTGTTCCTGGGCTATTTTTGCGAGGGCAGTAGTGGTTTTATTGAATTTAATGTCAGTTTGATGTTCCTTTTTTCGGTCTTTGATTTTTCGTTTTGTCATTCCAATATAGCAGCCCTGTTTATCGGTACTATTGTCTGTAAAGCTTAGTTTATAAATACCGGCGGTTTCATCAGGATTTATATTATCTTTATCACTGCAAATGCGTTTGAAAATATTTTGATTGGGTTTTATTGGGATTTTGATATTTTTCTTTGCAGCTTCATTTGTGATTTTTAGGGCGGCTCCCCTGCAGTAGGGAATGGCATTGGTAAATTTTAGTTTCGGATTTTGATAGTTATTAATTTGTTCCAGTTTTTTTATTCTCTTTTTAAAAAGGCTTTTTACTATTGAATTTGGATACCCTGCGTAATCAATAATAATTTTCAATAAAGTCAAAGAATTAATCAAAAATTGATCCTGGCCAGATAACAGACAACCCACTCTAATTTTGCCCCCATAGCCCCAAGAATTTTTGCTAAATACAAGGACCATAAAACCCCTCCCTCTTTAAGACCAATAGTCAGTAAATGTGAAGGACCAACTTATGACCTGGAAAAATATCTGAAACCCATCTTATAAGATCTCATGCCCCAAAGTAACAATATCTTAGCCTCAACTGAAGATTTTATTCAACGCATTAAAGATATTACAATAAACTCCCAGGAATGCTTCGTCAGTTTTGACGTTACTAACCTCTACCCCTCCATAGATATCCAAGAAATGAATGCAATAATCAATAAACAAATCACCTCCAACATTAATAATAGCTCTACTTCCACTACATTAAATAGCGCACTTAATCTTGTCCTTCACAACTCATATTTTCAGTTTAATCATAATTTCTACAAACAAAAGAAAGGCGTGCCTATGGGGTCGCCGATATCAGGTGTCATAGCAGACTGGAAAATGCGGCTAGTGGAGAGGGCCATATTTGATAAATTATCCAACCACATAAGAACTTGGTTTCACTACGTAGACGATATCTTCACAATAGTTAACAAAAATGAAACTGATAATATCCTCAAAGAAATCAACTCAATAGACAATAACATACAACTCACCATAGAAATAGAGGAAAATGCCACAATTAACTACCTGGATGTCAAAATCAATAGAGACATGATGAATAATATTAATACTACAGTTTTTAGAAAAGCCACAAATAATAACGAAATAGTACATTTTAATTAAAAAACTCCATACAAATACAAAATAGCCGCCATACGTTCCTATGTCAATCGTGCAATTACCGTTTGCTCAAACGAAACACTCCTCAATGAAGAACTCCAGTTTATCATAACTCAATGTAAATACGCAGGGTATCCAAATTCAATAGTAAAAAGCCTTTTTAAAAAGAAAATCAAAAAACTGGAACAAATTAATAACTATCAAAATCTGAAACTAAAATTTACCAATGCCATTCCCTACTGCAGGGGAGCTGCCCTAAAAATCACAAATGAAGCTGCAAAGAAAAATATTTTCAAACGCATCCGCAGTGATAAAGATAATATAAATCCTGATGAAACCGCCGGTATTTATAAACTAAGCTTTACAGACAATAGTACCAATAAACAGGGCTGCTATATTGGAATGACAAAACGAAAAATCAAAGACCGAAAAAAGGAACATCAAACTGACATTAAATTCAATAAAACCAGTACTGCCCTCGCAAAAATAGCCCAGGAACACCCCATAGAAATCAACTTTAACAATAGCCAAAAACTCGCCAATTACAAAAACAGTCATTATGCCCTAAATATGGAAGCCCTACAGATTATAACTACAGATGGCGCTGTGAATGATATGAGGCAT
This sequence comes from Cheiracanthium punctorium, assembly GCA_038373885.1. NCBI lineage: Eukaryota > Metazoa > Arthropoda > Arachnida > Araneae > Cheiracanthiidae > Cheiracanthium > Cheiracanthium punctorium. Next base: position 291,900 of record JAWZYV010011890.1, read on the forward strand.
GCGCAGATCGATCCTGGGTGGAACGCCCTGCTGAGGAAGAGAGCTGGCCATTTGGAACCAAGACCTGTGCTGAAGAAGGTGGTGGCTGCCACCGATAGTGCTACATACAGATTTTAATGTGTTTTTACCTGTTTTTAAATGATTTTAACTATTCGTCACTTTGCTTTTAAATTAATAGAAGAGCTTTTATATTTAGATGATACCTGTGATCATTAGTTTATTTGTACTTTTTTTTTTCCCTAATAAAACATGTACTAAATCCAGAATTTTATCGTTTTTTTTTTTTTTTTTTTTTTTTTTTTTTTTTTTTTTTAAATTATTATTCTTGTGTTAGACTACAGAATTGGGTTTAAAAGAACTACCCATTACAGGTTTAAAAACTAACACTTCTGCAATCCAACATTTAGCAAAGTAAAAGCATTTGCAGTGTAAATTCCTGCATTTAAACAGACAAGTTTTAGATAAAAGCCTTTTTATTAGCAATACTGATGAATAAATCAAAAGGGAGCAACTGCTCCTCACAGGACAGTCCACACGACTGTTTACAACAACAGACATCAGAGAAGAGGCCAAGACCGTCGGTCACATCTTCCTTTTAAACATATAAAATTTACATACTCCGTGCTCGGAAATGAAAGATGAATGCTAAAAGGAACCAAGGAGAAAAACGAACGCACCAAACCGGCGGGAACCGAACGTTTGCCATGACGCAAGCGTGACGCCATGCATTTCAGCCAATGAGAGCAGTAGGTGCGTACAGGCGGCAGAAACAAGTCGGCAACTTGCGGATACGAAAGTAAACAATATAAAAGGTACATGTCAAAAGATTAACGACGTAGCGAGACAAGTATAACTTTAATTGATACAGCTACTTCCCTAACAATGGCCCGCCTCTCGCTATGTCGTATACTTAAAGAATTTCAATTAACAATTTTTGGTTTTTAAACTTTTGCTTTAAAGTTAACGAAAAAAAATTTTTTTTTTTTTTCGGAGTTCATTACAGTACAGGTTTCCTTTAAAGGAAACTTACACAAGGCTAAATTTAAGCATTCATCTTCTTACAAAAGCAATCTTGATCATGATTTACATACATTACACAATGAAACAGTAAAAAAATAAAGTCATCTTGACAAACAAAACGTGACGATCTTTCAGTCCTCATTTCTTACTTCACGTAATAATGAAGTTACACCAATTCAGTTCTTTCATCATATTCATTTTAAAATCAAAAAACCTCGTCAAGAACCGATAAACGGATACTGACAAAACTAATGCTTATAGCGTTAGTTAACATGCCAGAAATCTAATTATATCTGGACTTTGAAATTTTGTTATGTATTTATAGTTTTAAATAGTTTAGTATGTAGGTCGTTTAAATTTTTTCTTGTTAAAGGTTTTGTGAAACTGTCGGCTAAATTGTTTTTAGAAGGTACGTATTTAAGTTGAAAAAGTTTATCGTTTAATAAATTTCGCACGAAGTGATATTTTACATCGATGTGTTTGGTCCTGTGATTCTCAATGGGAGACTTCGCGAAATTGATTGCAGCTATATTGTCACACCATAAAGTTCGATCATCTATTGCTAAAGGAATAAGTTTTTCACTGCATTCTTGCAAGATACGCGTTATCCATATTAACTCTTTACTTGCTTCAGTTAAAGAAATGAACTCGCTTTCCATCGACGAAAGTGATACACCTTTTTGCTTAAAGGATCGCCAGAGTACGGGCGATTTATCAATTAATGCTATTATACCGCCTATGGATACTCTGTCGTCTCGACATGATGCAAAATCGGCGTCGCAAAATACTTCTAATCTTAAAGTTTTTATATTCGAAAGGTTTAATACTAAATCTCGTGTTAAATTTACATAGCCTAGAAGTTTTAAAAGGTAATCCCAGTGCATTTTCCCTGGGTTATTTTGGAACTGCGATAATATATTTACTGCAAATGTAAAATCGGGTCGTGTACGACCGGCTAAATAGGATAAGCACCCGAGAATGCTTCTATATGGTAGCTTATTCATTTCCTCTATTTCTTCCTCAGTTTGAGGGCACTGTAGTTTTGAGAAAATTACTCCTTTTGCGATTGGTAAAGAAGAAATTGGAGCTTTAAAACGTTCAAATCTTCTTAAAATTTTATTTATATAATCCCTTTGATGTATGAATAAATCACCCCCTTCCCTTTCAAATTGAACTCCCAATAACTTTCTGGTTTCACCTAATACTTTTATATCAAATTTGCCTTTAATTTTATTAATTGCTTCTGTAATGTATTCATTAGTTTGACTTAGCAAAACTATATCATCCACGTAAATCAATAAAATTACTTTATTTTTATATGTATAGACACAATTTGTCCAAGAAAAAGCTTCAAAGTTAAGAGTTTCTAAAACAGAATGAATCTTTAAAAACCACTCCTGTGCACTCTGATGCAGTCCGTACAGAGCACGTTTGAGTAGGCACACATGATTAGGCTTTTTCTTATTAACAAACCCTTCTGGTTGATTCATAGAAATTGTTTCGGAGAGGGGAGCATACAAGTATGCATTTTTGATGTCTAGCTGGCAATCTTTCCATTTCAAAAGACCAACAAAAATACTATAAAAAAATTCTAATTATCGAAAAATTAACCACCGGGCTAAAAATTTCATCGTACGAATTGCCCTTTTTCTGACAAAAACCCTGGGCAACTAAACGTGCTTTATAGCGCACAACTTTATTATTAGAGTCCTTTTTTAGTGGTAAAAATCCACCTACTGCCTAGTACTTCCGAGTTGCTTGGTTTGGGTGTTAATTGCCACACGTTTCTTTCCTCCATTACTTTTATTTCTTCTTTCATTGCGTTCAGCCAGTTTTCAATTTCGGGAGTCTGCAATGCTTGTTTGTAATTTAAAGGGTTTTCCACATCTAGTCATGCATATGCGCTTTGAGCAGTACTATCCTTAGATTTACTAGAAGACTTAATAGAAAAATTAAAGTTAGATTTATCAAATTTTATTCCGTGAGATTGACAGTATTTTTCAATATGTTTGAGAGATTTGAATCTGCCCTTTTTAGAGCCCAATATTTTGTAATATATGTCAGTTCGAGATCCATCTTTACGTGGAATTGCTTGACGAACCCATGTTACTTCACGAGGGGTGTCAAGACGACTCTTCCCCACTACTCTCGAGCGATTCATCCTCACTTATTTCATTGTCACCATCTTCTCTCAAAGTTTCATATTCCGTTTCAGAATCGTCTTCATTATAACGGAAAACAACCTTTGTTTTTACAGTTTCTTTGCAGTTAGGGTCCAGTACGCTGCCACTTGCGTTTTTATTTGGAAATCTAACACTAATCGTTTCTATTAATTTCCTTTCCTCGGGGATCCATATCCGGTAGCCGCGAGTTTTCATCGCGTACCCAACTACAACCCCTTTCTGGGCTTTGTTCTGAAGTTTATTTCTAAGTTGCTTAGGCAAAACTACATATACCTCAGTACCAAACGGTTTTAAATGTTTTATCGAGGGTTTTTTGCCTCCGTACAGCTCAAATGGAGTTTTCATTTGACCTTCACGACAAATTCTGTTTTTTGTATAAGTAAAATAAAGGAGGGCTTCTGCCCAAAAACCTTCACCGAGTCCGGAATCTGCTAACAAAGCTTTTACAGCATCCATTGCTGTAAGATTATATCTTTCAGAAACACCATTCTGTTGGGGTGTATACGCGTTTGTCCGTTCGTGCTTTATGCCAATGTCATCTAGATAACGCCCAAATTCAGAACTACAGAATTCCATTCCATTGTCCGTTCTGATATTTAGAATTTTTAAATTAAGAAAACGTTCAGCTCTCACTTGATACCGCTTAAAAGCGTCAAAAACGTCATTTTTATGTTTCAGTGGAAAGACTTACCTTTCGAGAGAAGTCGTCCGTGACGGTTAAAAAATATAAATGTCCTTCTCGTGATGCTTTGGGGAGGGGACCACACAGATCCATGTGGAGTAATTCTAAAGGTCTTTCGGACCTGATTTTTGAAAGAGGTTTATGTGATATTCTTCTACTTTTTGATAATTTACATGGTTCGCATGAAATTTCTGCATTTGTCAATTTCGGTAAACCTGTTACACAATTTTTCCTACTCGTTTCAACAATTTGTTTAAAATTTATGTGAGCAAACTTTCTATGCCATGTATTTGGATCGATCACTTTTTAATTGTGTGGTTGTCTGTCCA